>CAXKVY010004907.1:0-15823 GCA_964058915.1 Tetropium fuscum
AATACAGCCATAAAATATTGCAATTTTGTAATATAACCGCCTTTTTATCTCCTACCGTTTCCGGGATCCCAATAGTGAATGTTAAAAACGGGATACCGGGTATTTCAACCGGGATACAATTTGAGCTCAAATTAAAATTTAAGCTTCAACATTTATGTATATTTTTTATTTATATTGTTCTCTCATTTGTGCATATAATGATTTATTTTGAATATTGGACAGATTTTTGAGAAAACGTCAGACGTAAAATAAGAAATTATAATCTGGTAGAGGCTGTGTCTGTAGGGAACAATTTATTCACGGGGGTGCAGTAATTACCGGTTTATATTTCGTTAAAATTGTAAATTTGGAAACCCAAGAAGTGGAAATAGAATTTTAATTATTCATCATTAAAAAAAATATGGCCAATTTATTATGGCCATCATTAAAAAAAATAAACAAATCGAAGCTTGTAATTTTTTTACTTTTTTTTGCATACACTGTCCACTAGCTAAGGGTATTTTTTTCTCCTTTGGGGGCTGTTGTATGAATTTCAAGACAATGTCCTAGATATAGTTGGTGCTGACGTAAACATAGATTTCAAGAAAAATAGTAGTGACGAAATTAAATTAGGAAATGTTCTTAAAATTCTTGACTTCTCTTCAACCCTCGCTAAATCTACACGAATTACTAAAACTATTGACACTCAAATATAGTGGATTCAAAACAAAAGCCGATGCACGGCATCAGTGACGTAGAATGACAGTGTCAACGACGCCAATGTAAACAGTCCTCATATATCCAGAATTTGAATAAGGTAGTACAGTTGCTAACACGTCCGAAAATTTGTGAGGGTGCATGACACTTGTCATTATATAGCCATAACCTCAAAATGCAATTGCAATTTCTTGTAACAGTTACTGCATTATGATAGACTTGGCAACAATGTTCGCTGGTCACATGTTTTACAGTTGGTTTTTATTTTGATTCCACTATACATTATACAGTGAGCCTGTAAAAAGGTTATAATAAATTCGATACAAAAAAAATCAACTTTTGTGGAAAAGTCCCGGACACGTCGACATTTTTTTAAGTGGGTCGTCTTTTGTATGCGACAGTATATAGGCTTTTGGTTTTGAGGTAATGACGTTACTGGTATTCTTTAAATGGCAACCTATTTTTTTTTAATCGTGTATGTGGGGTTGTTTCTTTTTCTCTTTCAGTGTATACAATTTTAGGTAGATTACATAATAATATTTTCGAGAAAATTTCAATTTAGCATCATAACCGTTATTAATACTGGATACCAATGTATTGATATAATGAAATGATAATTAAAATAGTCTAAAATTAATTGATGAAAGTGTCTCCATTTACTTCGGTAAACCGTAATTATCTTAAAGAAACAAAAATCTATCACATAAACAAGTATCACAAGTATCACATACAACAAAAGATTAACCTTTTAAACGCAAAATCGACGTGTCCAGGAAATTTCCACACGTCGATAATTTTTTTTAATCAAATTTATTCCAACCTTTTTTATAGAATTTATTCCATACTTTACGCGCTTACTGTATATTTATCAGTCAACAATAAAAGTATGAGAATAGAGAATGGGAATCAACCCCATGAGTCTTATGCCTGGTTTATTGTATATAACCTTATTATCATTTTTATTTAGGTTGTTTGTATTCTGTTTGTGTTCCTGTGTTGTCGTTTCTTATACCTTAAGCATTTTTCCCTCCGGTGCTTTTGGCCAGCTCTAACTACTATCACGCATGATATATTATTTTATCTTATATACGCATGCTAATGATTACACTACACACACACACACACACACACACACACACACACACACACACACACACACACACACATATATATATATATATATATATATATATATATATATATATATATATATATATATATATATATATATATATATATATATATATATATTGTTGTACAAGTTCTTTCACCTTCATTGAGGATTTTCAGAGTGATGTACGATTTGTTTTATTGATCATTTATACTTGAATTGAGGTGTTGAGGTATTAATATTTTATATAAAAAAATATAGAACTATACAAATTAATAATTCGTACATTAGAAAGTTGAAATTAAACTCTAAAACGTTATTAATAGTTATTTTTTAATCAGGCTGCGAATGAAGTATCGGGGTAAGTAAGCGGGAAAATGTCGAAAAATTAATGTATATTTCACTAACATTACGTAAACGTTACGGTTGTCTATTTAATCTCGTGTAGTCCGGACTTTAAAATTTATTAAAAACAATATTTTTATATAGTATATAGTTACATATTGACATGTTGTTTTTAACTTATTAAAAATAATGTTTTACATTGCTGAGCTTATTGGCAATTCCAATACGCCAATCGTCACGTGGAATTGTTTCAATCGATATTATGCCAAAAAAGGGGGTGTGTTTCACATTTCATCCTCTAGAACCGTAAAGGACTATTCTTGACGACTTGCGAATTTGTTTCTAAAGGTGCGGAATCATCTAAAACTGATTTCATCCTTTAAACACAAAGTGCAACGGAAAATCACAATTCGTGCGTTTGTACTACCTACTAATCAAATTACAGTGACGGTTTGACCGAACTCGCACCTTACCTGTAAAAATATATATTATAAAAAGTAGGTGCTTCACGATGGCGTACCCATAATATAACAAGTTTTTAAATTAATAATCTGACTGATCGCAAAATAACGATCTTACATTATTTCAGAATATCCCTTGGTCTTGGGGTTTTTAAGTAACTATTTTTCATGGTAATGCAATTTAAACTGAATGGGTATTAAGTTCACAAAATGTTCTAAATTAATCTTCCATGTCGTGTTGAGTTACAGGAAGCACTTTATACGCTGGAAATACATTCAATGTACATGGTGCTAGGCGAAATAAAACCGGATGATTTAACCTGCCATCATATTAATTGGATATATGAACTTTACTACAGCTTAGCTGGTGTAATCTTAACACGTTTTGAGTATACTATTTGCTACCGCAACAAATCCAATAAGTATAATCCCCAGCGGAAAGGTTTTTTTTTTTAGAACTACAGTTATGTTAGGGCTTTTTCTTTAGTCTTAAATTTATAGCTCTGTATTTACAGTGAAGGAAATTATATTTACACCTCCAGGTTTTGTTTTACTTTCATATAATTTCATATAAATATAAGTTATAAGTACATGGCTTCCAAACTTGTAGTACGTGGTTTTAAATGTATTTACAGGGTTGGCAACAGTACTACGCAATCCAACACTACATTTGATTTACATACGTTTGCAACGTCAAGGATCTTCAGAGTAGTATACGATTTATTTTCGTATACTACTCTGAAGATCCATAATAAAGGTGAAAGAACTTGTACAACTTCTAAGTGGTTCGTTTCGGTGTGTATAATGGTTCATTTCCGTATGTATGTCCAGATATAGCACTGGTAAGTATATCTTTCCTCTTATTCGTCTATTTGCTTATTTCTTTATGTAATGAAATGCTACTAACCCAAGATTACTTTTCACAAAACAAATATGAATAGCAAAGAATTTCAAAGCTAATATATATATATATATATATATATATATATATATATATATATATATATATATATATATATATATATATATATATATATATATATATATATGTCATAGTGTTATAAGTCGTGCATGGGCAAGGCATCAATTAAATTCCGTTCATTTTCGGCATGGTGGAGGTCGTGTTCGAAAAACTACTGTTAGGACTGATAGATTAATACGTTTCTTTACTAGAAGAAGGAACTGCTATGACCTCAGAATTAGTAGATCATGTTCGAGAAGTGAATAATGTACATATCCCAAACTACAGTTCGGAGGCGATTACATGAAGCAAATTTGAAGGCAAGACGACCAGCTAGACATCCCACGTTATCAATTGATCACAAGAGAAATCGTCTATATTTTTGTAGAGAACATTTGAACTGGAATTTAAATCAGTGTAGCAACTGTCTATTTACGGAAGAATCGATAATCAAATTAAAATTAACTGATGGCCGTACTAGGATATGGCGAGAAAAAGGTGGCAACGTTCACCTTTTTCTCGCCATATCCAAGAAAACTGTACGGTCACAGTGGATCCCTATGGAGGGGGGTCAGTTACAGTATGATCTGGTATATTCACAGGTGGAAGGACCGATCTAGTCGTCTTAATTCACCAAACTATGAATGCAGAAAAGTACCTAAATCAGGTTCTACGACCTATTGTGTTACCCTTTGCAGAGAAGATCTAACTTTAGTTATGTAGATGATAACACATCGAGCTAGAATTATAAATTTTTTTTTTGAAGAAAATAAGATTCCTATGTTAATATGGCCTTCCCGATCATCCGACCTCAATCCAATTGAACATGTGTGAAATATTTGTGTGGAAGACGTTTAAGGAATCGTCGTAGACAGTCCGTCAATCTTAACGAATTGGCTAACGCCGTTATGGAAGAGTGGCTCCTGGTGAGTCAAGATGTTATAGATAATTGCATAAATAGCATGACGAGGCGTTGCCTGGCTGTAATAACGACAAGAGGAGGTGCAACAAGATAGTAATTGTGAATTGTGTTGTGAATTGTTTTAGTTTGTTTTTTATTTCTATGTAATTAATTTAAGTTACTAAGTGTTCCACATCCTTAAAAATGTATAATATAATATGGAACATGCAGTTATTAAAAATTTAATAAATTTCAGACATTATTTCAACATAAAAAAGAGATTTTTTTACGTCAAAAGCAGTGGCTTACGGAATTCTCCATATCTCTTAAAATGCTGTAAACAAATCAAAAACGGAAATGAAGCCCATGAATTAGGTTACAAAAGGAAAGCACTCCCATCGTTCTCGTTCTATTGGTACAGCATGTGTATGCATTTGAAATTTACGAAAAGAACATAGTTCTACCAAATCCGCTGTATCTCTTAATATAAATGGGAGATGTAAACAACATATATTATTCTACTAGAACGATAAATAGACCTATACAATAAATAAAAATTCATAGTTCTACGCCACTGGCTTCGAAATTTACGACAGCTTAAATTTGATCCTAAATTTCATTGGTCCACTTAAAATGGAGTTCAGTGTATATTGAATACACATTTCAGAAAAGTATTTATAATTTCTTAATGTCTGGACATACATTTGCTTTTAATAACCTTAATATCATAAATATATTATACGTACCCTTTCACCATTTGCATTTATTTGACCAGGAACACCCCCGGTAACATTTACCAGCGTGGTAACAAGTCCTGCCACTCGTACAGCTTCTACGTTGGCCTTTGTTAAGTCCTTGTGTAGTTTCCTTAAATGGAATAGCGTTAGAAATACGCACACTAAGTTGACGGCTATCCAGAGGGCGTTTAGGATATAGTGCCTCAGAGGCCCGTGTATAAGAGGGCATGATGGCGCTTTGTGGCCCGCCTCACCTTGCGCAGCTAAAGCACCTGGAAAATAAAACTGTGTTTATTTCTTTACATAGCGTCTCTTATTTCATATTAGTCAATTTAGTCATATTAGTCAATTAATAACAAAAAAAGGGTTGTAGTGTATGGAAGTGGGAAAATTTTTCGCTGCTTGTTGGGGGTAGTTAGGGCATAAATATTGTTATGGAATCGTCAAAAGCGATCGTGCCCGATATGTTGAAAAATCCCTAGATCTAGGGAAAAACTGCACAATCTGACTACACCGCACGCGGGCTACACTGGGGATGCCAGATACAAGTCACAACCCTCTAGGACTTCAAATAACCGAGATACGCCCCTGGCTCTATTTAGAATAATTGCAGTGCAACAACCCGTGGAGAACCCTTCGAGATGCCTTGTATACAAACTAGAATGGGATGGAATAGTGCCATGGAATTTTCGCTATCATTGTGTACTTCATATGTGCATCTTATACCCGCCATTATTGCTTCCTCCGCCTGCTAAAGTAGTACCATTTGTTTTGCACTCACCGCCATTTGACATCCCGCTTTAAGCCTTTAGTCGTAACACTTTTAACCCCGCATGACGTAACTCATCATTCTAGAGAATAATGTAGAATGAGATGGAACAAGTGAGGACAATCACAATCAAGTGGGATGGAATAATCGAGCAGCTTCTAGAACTTTCCAGAACATTGAAAAAATAATATATATATATATATATATATATATATATATATATATATATATATATATATATATATATATATATATATATATATATATATATATATATATATATATATATATATATATATATATATATATATATATATATATATATATATATATATATATATATATATATATGTATATATATATATATATATATATATATATATATATATATATATATATATATATATATATATATATATATATATATATATATATATATATATATATATAAGGGCCAGCTGATCGCGATATTAGTCAATTTAGTTTGAATGCTTATAGAGACAAGACCTAGCAACAAGTAATTAAAGTGTTAAGTAGTAATTTATCATTGTAAATAGTTGTGTATTTGGATTCTGGACAGTCCTCACTTATTTTACGAACTCAGTGGCGTAACAATTGGTGTCAGAAGTGGGATAAGTGAGTAAAATATAGACAGTTTTATGGTCAAAACTCGTTCTACGGATTACGACGAGATGGCAGAAATCAGGGAATTAATGGAGATGTTGAGAAAACAAAAAGAGGAGGAAAAATAGAACGGCGAGTAGAAAAAGAGGAAGAGAGAGAACCCCAAAAATGAGAAAAGACCTCAAATACATAAAGTGTAGGAAATTTTATCCTCTATTTCATATAACTAGACAATTTATGATTAGTGGATAATTTTCGGGTTACTTTTGAAAAGCTAAAAAACCCTATTTTTTACACTTTTGCTTAAAAACATGATTCCGCTCAAAATTCGTGTTGGAGAACCTGATATTCGCGTACAAAATGTCAATACTCCACAAAAACTTCCCTTATTCGCTTTTTTCAGTATCTACCTTTTGGCTAAACTATAAATGCTCATTTTGTTTGTTCGTGTTATATTAATGGTATATTTAAACACGTTTAGCCTGATCTTGAATAAAATTAATTTAGCATAATATTTATACTGTCCTTAAGCAGTCTTGTAACATTTGAGGATTTTTTTTTCATATTCACAAGTTTGTACCCGGGTAGAAAACGTCACGGAAATAAGATAGAACTAAACTTATTTTAAATAATAACCTTATAATAATCTTGAATAATAATCTTATTTTCGTCATCTTAATGGATTACTAAAATCAATCCACAACCTCTACCGGAGGCGATTTATGTCTTGCGTGGGCTGTAGAGTAGAAGGGTTAGATGAGGGTATAAGGATTAACAAAATATATACGGGTTTGAAAAGCGACACCTCATCTTTAAAATATGCGCCTGAATATTTTAAACGGTATGTTATCTCATAATGTCTCTACGGGTTGTTAATGCGATTTTTTTTAAATGACAACGCACGTATAGAAGAAATATATATATATATATATATATATATATATATATATATATATATATATATATATATATATATATATATATATATATATATATATATATATATATATATATTGCTTATTTCTCTATTAGAATAGATTTTTTTGAAGTCGGTTGTTTTTTTGTTTAGATTAAAAATATTTTATTTAGTTTCAGGTTAGTTTTAGTAGTTAGTAATTATTTTACAGTTGTAGGGTTTTTATTTACCCATGTGTTTATGTTCAGCAATCACCCATTATTTATTTGTTTTGTATTGCGTTTCGCATTTTCTGGGATTGAGTATAATATTATGCATTGGCTGTCAGCTCAACTTTAGGCGTCTGGAAAATACTTTATTTCCAATTTTCTGATCTGCATATTATGTTGACTTAACAACAGAGATGACGTATGTCTCGTTCGCGCTGTACCTACATCGATGTTGTAGAATATAAAATATGGCATAATAAAATAATTATTTTCAATGTAATCTGAGTGTGACGGACTTTAAATAAATAAGGTTATGCAAAGAATTTAATAGAATTCATTATATTACTTCAATTCATTGCTTCCCATTAATGCACACCAGATATCTACAAATCTACAGAGTTTATATCTCCATTTTCAACAGTAACATGAAACAGCTGTCAGCATATTTTATAGTTTTTTTCAAACCCCAACTGAATCGAACAAAATATGATTGGAAATGGTTCGTAGCATATGTTCTGAAGAATTTACGAAAGTAAAAGAATGTCACCATTTGCACAACTTCCCCATATAGGACAGACAGTATTATTATAAATAAAAAATGTCAAGGATTTTAACGTAAACTGTTCATCACATACCACTATTTTAAAACACCTGTAAAATGTTTTTGCTCCATAACAGGGATTTAAGAGAGTAGATATCACGGATTTATAGAATTAAGTTCTTTCTGTTACAATCTGTTTCTGGGATTTGAATCGGAGAATTGATTTAACATAAAGTTACATAATCTTACTGATATGACGCAAGTATGCCACGTAATTTCTCGATAGTTCTTGCTGTCTCCCGCCAGCAGTAAGCAAACTGTCTGCTATTACAATGTATTTTATAAAATATTATTCTAAATTATCACCAAAAATCGGCCATTTCATTTTGTTGTAAAATCTATTTTCAAGTCCAAAAACAAAAAGGTGCGAAATAACACAATTCAATTAGAGTAATCTGTCGTTGGAAAATGGAATTTTTTTGACCACTTTGGATTGTATTTTACCGATATTTGTACGTCCCTTTCGCCCTTGATGTTGCGATTGTAAAGGAAATGTAATTAATATAAATAACAGAACGAATTTCTTTAAACTCGGAGGAGCAGGCGAATTCTTTTAAGTGAATAGTGTGAATATAGACGAACACTGTTACAGGACAAATTAAAAACAAACATGCGGAAATGTCTCTTCAATTTTACTTAGTCGAGAAAAATGTAAATAGATTTAGATATGATTATTTCCTAGAATAAACAACTACTTTCTTACTTAATTGAAGGTTAAAAAAAAATAATGGTATATCTTATTAGGTTATGGTTCAAGGTTTTAATTATGAAAACAGATTATAGCCTAAATATTTGAGCTATTTTTGAAGACCTGATCTACGTGACTGATATATTATTTATTTTTATTTTTTATTTTTATTATTATATTTATTTATAGTTATTTTTTTACAGGTTAGTTTCACGTTATCTGACCTGGGATGAGGAGTGACTTGTTTTTATGTGAGTATTTAAAATAAGATATGATACATTGAACTTGTCAATTTATAAAAAGTGTGGATAAAAAATCATGTTCAAAATTAACGCACTTAGCAAAAACTTTAGGCATACGTTTCCGGGCAATTTTATTCTATGCCATCTGTTTGATTTGGTTGTAATAATTTCCCTACCCGTCGTTTCATGTTAGAGAACTATCACAATGGTTAGTTGTCAGACATTGTACGGGAGAGAGGTCATATGTTATTATTTTGATGGCCGCACTAGCGGCAAGGAACGAATTAAGTTGGTAAATTCCAACATTCAGTGCATGAATGAGGTTAACACGGAAAATTTTATTAGTTATGTCATAAACACACACCCATACATATGGCACATGGTCGATGCTGCGATTTGCCGGAGCTCGGAATCGACGCATAAGAGGTACAAGGTACAACTACTATATGCTCGCTACTTCGTCACTAAATACCGAGTGCAACATTGATTTGTTCGCGTAAATTCATAACATCCTGTGCACTACATCAACAATTAATATATGTACAACTGATTGTATATAGTACAAATGGGGATCATTTGCAATGCATAATTTTACGGGTGCAATTAGAAAAAGTTGGGCGTTTCGTAAGGTTTTATGTTTTTGAATAAAAAGATATCCATTGTACATGGTATCTCTTAAAATTGATTCACTTCGTCACTAAATACCGAGTGCAACATTGATTTGTTCGCGTAAATTCATAACATCCTGTGCACTACATCAACAATTAATATATGTACAACTGATTGTATATAGTACAAATGGGGATCATTTGCAATGCATAATTTTACGGGTGCAATTAGAAAAAGTTGGGCGTTTCGTAAGGTTTTATGTTTTTGAATAAAAAGATATCCATTGTACATGGTATCTCTTAAAATTGATTCACTTCGTCACTAAATACCGAGTGCAACATTGATTTGTTCGCGTAAATTCATAACATCCTGTGCACTACATCAACAATTAATATATGTACAACTGATTGTATATAGTACAAATGGGGATCATTTGCAATGCATAATTTTACGGGTGCAATTAGAAAAAGTTGGGCGTTTCGTAAGGTTTTATGTTTTTGAATAAAAAGATATCCATTGTACATGGTATCTCTTAAAATTGATTCACTTCGTCACTAAATACCGAGTGCAACATTGATTTGTTCGCGTAAATTCATAACATCCTGTGCACTACATCAACAATTAATATATGTACAACTGATTGTATATAGTACAAATGGGGATCATTTGCAATGCATAATTTTACGGGTGCAATTAGAAAAAGTTGGGCGTTTCGTAAGGTTTTATGTTTTTGAATAAAAAGATATCCATTGTACATGGTATCTCTTAAAATTGATTCACTTCGTCACTAAATACCGAGTGCAACATTGATTTGTTCGCGTAAATTCATAACATCCTGTGCACTACATCAACAATTAATATATGTACAACTGATTGTATATAGTACAAATGGGGATCATTTGCAATGCAAAATTTGACGGGTGCAATTAGAAAAAGTTGGGCGTTTCGTAAGGTTTTATGTTTTTGAATAAAAAGATATCCATTGTACATGGTATCTCTTAAAATTGATTCATTTCGCACGTATCCTCTGCCAATTTATCTCACTCAAATAAATAGTGTACACGATTTTTGTAGAATTTTGATATTCTACTAACATACATTAAAATTCTACTAACATATACAGGGTGGATACAGGATACAGGATAATATTAATGAGTTAAAAGAATGCATACGTGTAAAAATTGAAGAATTAATTCAAAATGGTGATATATTCCAAAGTGTCAGAAGTAACTTTGAAAAGCGATGCCAAATGTGCATTGCATGGATATTGTAATTTTAATTTGTGTTACTCTCATTAAGATTTGCTTTTATTTATTTTTATTAGTCTACTATTGTTAATTATTATTACTCGTTGCTGTTATTTAGTATTTATTGCCTCAATAAATAATACTGTTTCCAGAGGTGTCTCGATATGTTTTTTGTTTTATACATGCCACCCGTAATGTGATCAGTTTTTAAAAATAACTCTCCCACGAACACGGGCGTGATTATATAACAATAGGGAACATTCCCATTTTTTTATTGCATAAGAATGCTCTACCATACTGAAGAATAAGATATGTAAAATATGACGCCTTAATTCCCAATAATAAATTTGTTATGAATTAAAATCCCACGCGCGAGGGAACCGTTTCAAACAGGTTCAAAGTCGTGACGCCACAGCCTACTATTTACAAACGACGAAGAGGCCGATTTGGTCGGCTACGGGAGATCCCAGCACTCCACCGCACTTGCGTCTATTGCCTGTGCTTTTCCAATGAACCTGGTACTGACACTGATCTTCAAGCAACTTAGCGCGCGAAAATATATTTCTTTAAATTCTAAATTTAATTAACCTTTCACATTCAGATACGGGACTTGGATTAATGATTCAATCAATTAATTAAATTAATTCTTCACGTTCTGATATGGGAATTGAATTAATCATTTAATTAATCAATTTATTATTATTATTATTAATAAAACAGAATATTAGTTTATTTCGCAAGAATATCATTAAATAATAATTCAAATTGATATCTATAAATATTTATAATAATACTATTATTTTTATGCTATTAACTATATTTAAATAAACGCAATACACCTACAATGTGTCCCCGGATTGCGCCCGGAAGAGGAAAAACTGTTTTATTAATAATTTACGAAAAAAGTTTGTCTTTATAAAAACACCTGCTTGTTTTAAAACTTCCGTTGTGACATTATTTTAACAAAATTTATACAGGGTGTACATAATTTTCAAAATAATAAATTATAGATATCTATTTTTTGAAAGATTACAATTTCGGAGAAAGATAATGGAAAAAAACGATATTCAGAAATATAATATACCTGTTAATTAATTTTAACAATATACGATAAATATAAAAAATATTGAACATTATTATTGAAATGTATCGCTCTCAACTTCTGCACACAATTCTGTTCTCTTCAAGGCTTCCTTATTTTATAAACATTTCTTTTTCCTGAAGAGATATTCCTGCAACTGCACTCTGCATCTCTATTTTTTTTGTTTCAGTATGTCGGTCATTGTTTAAAGGATGGTTTTGTTTATTTTTGCTGTCAGTTATTAAGTAATCGCTTCATAATTAAAACAAATTAAACTTTTACAGTATTTTGTTTGGAATTGAAAGTTTTTTCCGTACCAGTAAGTATCAATACAAAATATAATTAAATCCTTGTTTTTTGTTTCATTCTGAACAATTGCTTTTTTAAGCTTAATTTTGCAATATTTCTAAAAATAGATATACATACTATACTCTTACTATGTTTTAATCTTTTGTAAATTCTGAACAGCCTGTATAAAAAGTTTGCCAAATAAAGTTTTAGAACAAGCATGCGTTTCTATAAATATATACTTTTTTTCATAAATTGGATGATTTTTCCTCTTCCGGACTCAATCCGGGGACACACTGTGTATTAAATTACTAAAAACCTCAAAAAATTAAAAGGAAAGAAATCAAAGAATTTTATAAAAGTTGATTATTTAATCATATTCTTGTGAAATAAACGAATATTCTGTTTTATTTTTTTACTTAATAATAATTTTAATTATTTGATTCAAATAAGTAATCCAATTCCCCTATCTGAACATGAACGATTAATTAAATTTAAAATTTAAAGAAACATATTTTCGCGCGCTAAATTATAGTTTGAAATATGAGACATAAAAACCCGAGCAAAAAAGCCTCATTATATCGATCTCTTCACACCCGCTAGCGCATTTTTTAACAGCGTTGTCAAGTATAACCGATTTTCAGGAATTTAAGGAAAAGCAAATGATTTATAACATCGCCCATCACATTATGACATTATCATGTAGTATAACAAAATATTGATCACACTATATACCTTTCGTCAGCTGGTTTCAGGCCGCTTCAATTTTATCGCTGTTTAGATCCTTCATACTAATCGCGCGGAATTAGAAATCTTGTTTTCTGTTGAAGTACACGGTTTATTACAAAGTTACGCTATGTTTTCTAGTACATACTTAGGTATATATTATTTTTAAATAGAAAATTTTAGTCATGTTCCCTATTATATATATGTTTTCAAAATACAAAAATTCAGAAAAAATCATGTCTACCACATTTTTGAATGAGTTAAATCGGCAGAGGATAAGTGAGAAACCTCCCTTTCTCACATTAATACATTAATTATTTTAAAGATATATATATATATATATATATATATATATATATATATATATATATATATATATATATATATATATATATATATATATATATATATATATATATATATATATATATATATATATATATATATATATATATATATATATATATATATATATATATATATATATATATATATATATATATATATATATATATATATATATATATATATATATATATATATATATATATATATATATATATATATATATATATATATATATATATATATATATATATATATATTCTGTGATATTCTAGAAATACCGTTTTCCATATAACTACTTCAATGTAGCTGAATTTATGCATTATAATAGGTCTTAAATGTGCATGATGTGAATTGAAAACCCTTATTCAAGAAATTAATCATATATTACTCAGAAGCGTAATCAAGAAACACTAACAGAACTAAAGCAGTGTTTACTACAATAATCGACAAATTTTATATCTCCAATAGGCCTTAATTTTTAACATTCTAATAATATTCATATATGGGGAAGCTGAAGGCATGGTAAACAAATCTATATTTGATGTGTTTCGAAATTCGATTTTGTTAAAAAAAAGATTATATTTATAATTATTATTACAGCTGATACGAATTGCAATAAATCACGTTGCGCTTCTAGCCCGCTACATATATTAAACCATAACATGTCACTAACCGGATAAAAACGTGGGTCCCAAATTGATCGTGATTGACGCGAACCATATCATGAACGTGCCGAAAAGCACACATTGCGGGGAATCCATCAGCAGGGGCGCATCAGTCATGGTGACGTCGGAATCGTCGTCTGGGAATACGGGGGAGTCGTTCAACACGGTGGTTAGCATATTAACGGTGGCGACGGTGACCAACAATAGAAACGCTGTCTCCACCAACGAGCACTTCTGCACCGGCTGACAGTGCAATATCGAATTTCCTAGGGGCAGCAGTAGTGCCGCCCTTGCACAGTCCACTGCTCCTTGGTGGAATAATAGACCTTGGGACCACCTGGAAGAAATTAACCATATTAAGTCAGGCTCAATAAGCTATATCCTTAATTTTACCTGTACACTTTGGTGAATAAAGATATTATAAATATATATTAAACATACTATATGAAGACCTTAGCTAAATTCGACCACGGGTAGGTAAAGTTCTACACATAGATATTCCTTGGTGACGTCAAAAGCGGCGAGGGGGAAATATGCGTATAAAGCACTGTTGCAAGAACCACTCTCTTACAACAGTGCGTGCTTTATACGCACATTTCCCCTTCGCCACTTTAGACGTCATATGCGTGTGAAGTTATTATTACCTAAAATATTGCCAAACGGTTAGTGTTTAATAAATAAAATATGGTTGTAATAGTTTTCGTGTTGTGTAGGGACACACGTGCAGGGGCAAAAGATACATTCTACACCAGTATCTCTTTCTTCAATTTAGGGCATTTATTTTCGATGTGACCTAGGTCATGATTGCTTTAAACTTTTTAGTACTTTTCATGGCAAAGATACTGCCTCATTTGAACTATTTTCTCCTTATTCTCTTCGTCTATAATTTTTTTTGTAACAGTCTTGTATTGACAATTTCACTTGATATAGTAGCATGAGTTTCCTTTATATACCCATAATTAAAATCATCATATTTTCAAAATTAAATTCGAATTCGTTTACAAGGTATGTTTAATGCGAAAAACCTTGTATATGTGCAAGATTAAAATGTTTTAAAACGGGATTTGTATAGTCCGGAAGATTCAAAAAACGCTTCCTGTTTGACAGTTGGTAATCTGTCATTGGGATAGATCCCTCGGAAATTCCAAAATTACCGACAAAAACCGGTAATAAAGTTTTGCGTTTCCGCAACAAAAAACTCTATTTGAATACATACTGGATTGGGCCAGTAATTGTAACTTTGTAAGCTGATGGCCGTTAACAGTGTTTTAATTTGAGGAATAGGGAACATTCCCATTTTTTAATGCATAAAAATGTTCTACCATACGGAAAAATAAGATAAGCAAAATATGAGGCCTTAATTCCCAATAATAAATTTGTTATAAATTATTAAATTCTCGCGCGCGAGCGAACCGTTTCAAACAGGGTCAAAGTCGTGACGCCACAGCCTACAATTTACAAACGACGAGGACACCGATTCGGTCGGCTACGGGAGAACGCAGCACTCGACCGCTTGATTTCATACTTCATTCTGGCGCAACGCCTACCGAATATTGTATATCGCTGTTTAGATGTTTATCGCTGTTTAGATCCTTCAT
>CAXKVY010004908.1:0-12850 GCA_964058915.1 Tetropium fuscum
GACGACTTGCGAATTTGTTTCTAAAGGTGCGGAATCATCTAAAACTGATTTCATCCTTTAAACACAAAGTGCAACGGAAAATCACAATTCGTGCGTTTGTACTACCTACTAATCAAATTACAGTGACGGTTTGACCGAACTCGCACCTTACCTGTAAAAATATATATTATAAAAAGTAGGTGCTTCACGATGGCGTACCCATAATATAACAAGTTTTTAAATTAATAATCTGACTGATCGCAAAATAACGATCTTACATTATTTCAGAATATCCCTTGGTCTTGGGGTTTTTAAGTAACTATTTTTCATGGTAATGCAATTTAAACTGAATGGGTATTAAGTTCACAAAATGTTCTAAATTAATCTTCCATGTCGTGTTGAGTTACAGGAAGCACTTTATACGCTGGAAATACATTCAATGTACATGGTGCTAGGCGAAATAAAACCGGATGATTTAACCTGCCATCATATTAATTGGATATATGAACTTTACTACAGCTTAGCTGGTGTAATCTTAACACGTTTTGAGTATACTATTTGCTACCGCAACAAATCCAATAAGTATAATCCCCAGCGGAAAGGTTTTTTTTTTTAGAACTACAGTTATGTTAGGGCTTTTTCTTTAGTCTTAAATTTATAGCTCTGTATTTACAGTGAAGGAAATTATATTTACACCTCCAGGTTTTGTTTTACTTTCATATAATTTCATATAAATATAAGTTATAAGTACATGGCTTCCAAACTTGTAGTACGTGGTTTTAAATGTATTTACAGGGTTGGCAACAGTACTACGCAATCCAACACTACATTTGATTTACATACGTTTGCAACGTCAAGGATCTTCAGAGTAGTATACGATTTATTTTCGTATACTACTCTGAAGATCCATAATAAAGGTGAAAGAACTTGTACAACTTCTAAGTGGTTCGTTTCGGTGTGTATAATGGTTCATTTCCGTATGTATGTCCAGATATAGCACTGGTAAGTATATCTTTCCTCTTATTCGTCTATTTGCTTATTTCTTTATGTAATGAAATGCTACTAACCCAAGATTACTTTTCACAAAACAAATATGAATAGCAAAGAATTTCAAAGCTAATATATATATATATATATATATATATATATATATATATATATATATATATATATATATATATATATATATATATATATATATATATATATGTCATAGTGTTATAAGTCGTGCATGGGCAAGGCATCAATTAAATTCCGTTCATTTTCGGCATGGTGGAGGTCGTGTTCGAAAAACTACTGTTAGGACTGATAGATTAATACGTTTCTTTACTAGAAGAAGGAACTGCTATGACCTCAGAATTAGTAGATCATGTTCGAGAAGTGAATAATGTACATATCCCAAACTACAGTTCGGAGGCGATTACATGAAGCAAATTTGAAGGCAAGACGACCAGCTAGACATCCCACGTTATCAATTGATCACAAGAGAAATCGTCTATATTTTTGTAGAGAACATTTGAACTGGAATTTAAATCAGTGTAGCAACTGTCTATTTACGGAAGAATCGATAATCAAATTAAAATTAACTGATGGCCGTACTAGGATATGGCGAGAAAAAGGTGGCAACGTTCACCTTTTTCTCGCCATATCCAAGAAAACTGTACGGTCACAGTGGATCCCTATGGAGGGGGGTCAGTTACAGTATGATCTGGTATATTCACAGGTGGAAGGACCGATCTAGTCGTCTTAATTCACCAAACTATGAATGCAGAAAAGTACCTAAATCAGGTTCTACGACCTATTGTGTTACCCTTTGCAGAGAAGATCTAACTTTAGTTATGTAGATGATAACACATCGAGCTAGAATTATAAATTTTTTTTTTGAAGAAAATAAGATTCCTATGTTAATATGGCCTTCCCGATCATCCGACCTCAATCCAATTGAACATGTGTGAAATATTTGTGTGGAAGACGTTTAAGGAATCGTCGTAGACAGTCCGTCAATCTTAACGAATTGGCTAACGCCGTTATGGAAGAGTGGCTCCTGGTGAGTCAAGATGTTATAGATAATTGCATAAATAGCATGACGAGGCGTTGCCTGGCTGTAATAACGACAAGAGGAGGTGCAACAAGATAGTAATTGTGAATTGTGTTGTGAATTGTTTTAGTTTGTTTTTTATTTCTATGTAATTAATTTAAGTTACTAAGTGTTCCACATCCTTAAAAATGTATAATATAATATGGAACATGCAGTTATTAAAAATTTAATAAATTTCAGACATTATTTCAACATAAAAAAGAGATTTTTTTACGTCAAAAGCAGTGGCTTACGGAATTCTCCATATCTCTTAAAATGCTGTAAACAAATCAAAAACGGAAATGAAGCCCATGAATTAGGTTACAAAAGGAAAGCACTCCCATCGTTCTCGTTCTATTGGTACAGCATGTGTATGCATTTGAAATTTACGAAAAGAACATAGTTCTACCAAATCCGCTGTATCTCTTAATATAAATGGGAGATGTAAACAACATATATTATTCTACTAGAACGATAAATAGACCTATACAATAAATAAAAATTCATAGTTCTACGCCACTGGCTTCGAAATTTACGACAGCTTAAATTTGATCCTAAATTTCATTGGTCCACTTAAAATGGAGTTCAGTGTATATTGAATACACATTTCAGAAAAGTATTTATAATTTCTTAATGTCTGGACATACATTTGCTTTTAATAACCTTAATATCATAAATATATTATACGTACCCTTTCACCATTTGCATTTATTTGACCAGGAACACCCCCGGTAACATTTACCAGCGTGGTAACAAGTCCTGCCACTCGTACAGCTTCTACGTTGGCCTTTGTTAAGTCCTTGTGTAGTTTCCTTAAATGGAATAGCGTTAGAAATACGCACACTAAGTTGACGGCTATCCAGAGGGCGTTTAGGATATAGTGCCTCAGAGGCCCGTGTATAAGAGGGCATGATGGCGCTTTGTGGCCCGCCTCACCTTGCGCAGCTAAAGCACCTGGAAAATAAAACTGTGTTTATTTCTTTACATAGCGTCTCTTATTTCATATTAGTCAATTTAGTCATATTAGTCAATTAATAACAAAAAAAGGGTTGTAGTGTATGGAAGTGGGAAAATTTTTCGCTGCTTGTTGGGGGTAGTTAGGGCATAAATATTGTTATGGAATCGTCAAAAGCGATCGTGCCCGATATGTTGAAAAATCCCTAGATCTAGGGAAAAACTGCACAATCTGACTACACCGCACGCGGGCTACACTGGGGATGCCAGATACAAGTCACAACCCTCTAGGACTTCAAATAACCGAGATACGCCCCTGGCTCTATTTAGAATAATTGCAGTGCAACAACCCGTGGAGAACCCTTCGAGATGCCTTGTATACAAACTAGAATGGGATGGAATAGTGCCATGGAATTTTCGCTATCATTGTGTACTTCATATGTGCATCTTATACCCGCCATTATTGCTTCCTCCGCCTGCTAAAGTAGTACCATTTGTTTTGCACTCACCGCCATTTGACATCCCGCTTTAAGCCTTTAGTCGTAACACTTTTAACCCCGCATGACGTAACTCATCATTCTAGAGAATAATGTAGAATGAGATGGAACAAGTGAGGACAATCACAATCAAGTGGGATGGAATAATCGAGCAGCTTCTAGAACTTTCCAGAACATTGAAAAAATAATATATATATATATATATATATATATATATATATATATATATATATATATATATATATATATATATATATATATATATATATATATATATATATATATATATATATATATATATATATATATATATATATATATATATATATATATATATATATATATATATATATATATATATATATATATATATATATATATATATATATATATATATATATATATATATATATATATATATATATATATATATATATATATATATATATAAGGGCCAGCTGATCGCGATATTAGTCAATTTAGTTTGAATGCTTATAGAGACAAGACCTAGCAACAAGTAATTAAAGTGTTAAGTAGTAATTTATCATTGTAAATAGTTGTGTATTTGGATTCTGGACAGTCCTCACTTATTTTACGAACTCAGTGGCGTAACAATTGGTGTCAGAAGTGGGATAAGTGAGTAAAATATAGACAGTTTTATGGTCAAAACTCGTTCTACGGATTACGACGAGATGGCAGAAATCAGGGAATTAATGGAGATGTTGAGAAAACAAAAAGAGGAGGAAAAATAGAACGGCGAGTAGAAAAAGAGGAAGAGAGAGAACCCCAAAAATGAGAAAAGACCTCAAATACATAAAGTGTAGGAAATTTTATCCTCTATTTCATATAACTAGACAATTTATGATTAGTGGATAATTTTCGGGTTACTTTTGAAAAGCTAAAAAACCCTATTTTTTACACTTTTGCTTAAAAACATGATTCCGCTCAAAATTCGTGTTGGAGAACCTGATATTCGCGTACAAAATGTCAATACTCCACAAAAACTTCCCTTATTCGCTTTTTTCAGTATCTACCTTTTGGCTAAACTATAAATGCTCATTTTGTTTGTTCGTGTTATATTAATGGTATATTTAAACACGTTTAGCCTGATCTTGAATAAAATTAATTTAGCATAATATTTATACTGTCCTTAAGCAGTCTTGTAACATTTGAGGATTTTTTTTTCATATTCACAAGTTTGTACCCGGGTAGAAAACGTCACGGAAATAAGATAGAACTAAACTTATTTTAAATAATAACCTTATAATAATCTTGAATAATAATCTTATTTTCGTCATCTTAATGGATTACTAAAATCAATCCACAACCTCTACCGGAGGCGATTTATGTCTTGCGTGGGCTGTAGAGTAGAAGGGTTAGATGAGGGTATAAGGATTAACAAAATATATACGGGTTTGAAAAGCGACACCTCATCTTTAAAATATGCGCCTGAATATTTTAAACGGTATGTTATCTCATAATGTCTCTACGGGTTGTTAATGCGATTTTTTTTAAATGACAACGCACGTATAGAAGAAATATATATATATATATATATATATATATATATATATATATATATATATATATATATATATATATATATATATATATATATATATATATATATATATATATTGCTTATTTCTCTATTAGAATAGATTTTTTTGAAGTCGGTTGTTTTTTTGTTTAGATTAAAAATATTTTATTTAGTTTCAGGTTAGTTTTAGTAGTTAGTAATTATTTTACAGTTGTAGGGTTTTTATTTACCCATGTGTTTATGTTCAGCAATCACCCATTATTTATTTGTTTTGTATTGCGTTTCGCATTTTCTGGGATTGAGTATAATATTATGCATTGGCTGTCAGCTCAACTTTAGGCGTCTGGAAAATACTTTATTTCCAATTTTCTGATCTGCATATTATGTTGACTTAACAACAGAGATGACGTATGTCTCGTTCGCGCTGTACCTACATCGATGTTGTAGAATATAAAATATGGCATAATAAAATAATTATTTTCAATGTAATCTGAGTGTGACGGACTTTAAATAAATAAGGTTATGCAAAGAATTTAATAGAATTCATTATATTACTTCAATTCATTGCTTCCCATTAATGCACACCAGATATCTACAAATCTACAGAGTTTATATCTCCATTTTCAACAGTAACATGAAACAGCTGTCAGCATATTTTATAGTTTTTTTCAAACCCCAACTGAATCGAACAAAATATGATTGGAAATGGTTCGTAGCATATGTTCTGAAGAATTTACGAAAGTAAAAGAATGTCACCATTTGCACAACTTCCCCATATAGGACAGACAGTATTATTATAAATAAAAAATGTCAAGGATTTTAACGTAAACTGTTCATCACATACCACTATTTTAAAACACCTGTAAAATGTTTTTGCTCCATAACAGGGATTTAAGAGAGTAGATATCACGGATTTATAGAATTAAGTTCTTTCTGTTACAATCTGTTTCTGGGATTTGAATCGGAGAATTGATTTAACATAAAGTTACATAATCTTACTGATATGACGCAAGTATGCCACGTAATTTCTCGATAGTTCTTGCTGTCTCCCGCCAGCAGTAAGCAAACTGTCTGCTATTACAATGTATTTTATAAAATATTATTCTAAATTATCACCAAAAATCGGCCATTTCATTTTGTTGTAAAATCTATTTTCAAGTCCAAAAACAAAAAGGTGCGAAATAACACAATTCAATTAGAGTAATCTGTCGTTGGAAAATGGAATTTTTTTGACCACTTTGGATTGTATTTTACCGATATTTGTACGTCCCTTTCGCCCTTGATGTTGCGATTGTAAAGGAAATGTAATTAATATAAATAACAGAACGAATTTCTTTAAACTCGGAGGAGCAGGCGAATTCTTTTAAGTGAATAGTGTGAATATAGACGAACACTGTTACAGGACAAATTAAAAACAAACATGCGGAAATGTCTCTTCAATTTTACTTAGTCGAGAAAAATGTAAATAGATTTAGATATGATTATTTCCTAGAATAAACAACTACTTTCTTACTTAATTGAAGGTTAAAAAAAAATAATGGTATATCTTATTAGGTTATGGTTCAAGGTTTTAATTATGAAAACAGATTATAGCCTAAATATTTGAGCTATTTTTGAAGACCTGATCTACGTGACTGATATATTATTTATTTTTATTTTTTATTTTTATTATTATATTTATTTATAGTTATTTTTTTACAGGTTAGTTTCACGTTATCTGACCTGGGATGAGGAGTGACTTGTTTTTATGTGAGTATTTAAAATAAGATATGATACATTGAACTTGTCAATTTATAAAAAGTGTGGATAAAAAATCATGTTCAAAATTAACGCACTTAGCAAAAACTTTAGGCATACGTTTCCGGGCAATTTTATTCTATGCCATCTGTTTGATTTGGTTGTAATAATTTCCCTACCCGTCGTTTCATGTTAGAGAACTATCACAATGGTTAGTTGTCAGACATTGTACGGGAGAGAGGTCATATGTTATTATTTTGATGGCCGCACTAGCGGCAAGGAACGAATTAAGTTGGTAAATTCCAACATTCAGTGCATGAATGAGGTTAACACGGAAAATTTTATTAGTTATGTCATAAACACACACCCATACATATGGCACATGGTCGATGCTGCGATTTGCCGGAGCTCGGAATCGACGCATAAGAGGTACAAGGTACAACTACTATATGCTCGCTACTTCGTCACTAAATACCGAGTGCAACATTGATTTGTTCGCGTAAATTCATAACATCCTGTGCACTACATCAACAATTAATATATGTACAACTGATTGTATATAGTACAAATGGGGATCATTTGCAATGCATAATTTTACGGGTGCAATTAGAAAAAGTTGGGCGTTTCGTAAGGTTTTATGTTTTTGAATAAAAAGATATCCATTGTACATGGTATCTCTTAAAATTGATTCACTTCGTCACTAAATACCGAGTGCAACATTGATTTGTTCGCGTAAATTCATAACATCCTGTGCACTACATCAACAATTAATATATGTACAACTGATTGTATATAGTACAAATGGGGATCATTTGCAATGCATAATTTTACGGGTGCAATTAGAAAAAGTTGGGCGTTTCGTAAGGTTTTATGTTTTTGAATAAAAAGATATCCATTGTACATGGTATCTCTTAAAATTGATTCACTTCGTCACTAAATACCGAGTGCAACATTGATTTGTTCGCGTAAATTCATAACATCCTGTGCACTACATCAACAATTAATATATGTACAACTGATTGTATATAGTACAAATGGGGATCATTTGCAATGCATAATTTTACGGGTGCAATTAGAAAAAGTTGGGCGTTTCGTAAGGTTTTATGTTTTTGAATAAAAAGATATCCATTGTACATGGTATCTCTTAAAATTGATTCACTTCGTCACTAAATACCGAGTGCAACATTGATTTGTTCGCGTAAATTCATAACATCCTGTGCACTACATCAACAATTAATATATGTACAACTGATTGTATATAGTACAAATGGGGATCATTTGCAATGCATAATTTTACGGGTGCAATTAGAAAAAGTTGGGCGTTTCGTAAGGTTTTATGTTTTTGAATAAAAAGATATCCATTGTACATGGTATCTCTTAAAATTGATTCACTTCGTCACTAAATACCGAGTGCAACATTGATTTGTTCGCGTAAATTCATAACATCCTGTGCACTACATCAACAATTAATATATGTACAACTGATTGTATATAGTACAAATGGGGATCATTTGCAATGCAAAATTTGACGGGTGCAATTAGAAAAAGTTGGGCGTTTCGTAAGGTTTTATGTTTTTGAATAAAAAGATATCCATTGTACATGGTATCTCTTAAAATTGATTCATTTCGCACGTATCCTCTGCCAATTTATCTCACTCAAATAAATAGTGTACACGATTTTTGTAGAATTTTGATATTCTACTAACATACATTAAAATTCTACTAACATATACAGGGTGGATACAGGATACAGGATAATATTAATGAGTTAAAAGAATGCATACGTGTAAAAATTGAAGAATTAATTCAAAATGGTGATATATTCCAAAGTGTCAGAAGTAACTTTGAAAAGCGATGCCAAATGTGCATTGCATGGATATTGTAATTTTAATTTGTGTTACTCTCATTAAGATTTGCTTTTATTTATTTTTATTAGTCTACTATTGTTAATTATTATTACTCGTTGCTGTTATTTAGTATTTATTGCCTCAATAAATAATACTGTTTCCAGAGGTGTCTCGATATGTTTTTTGTTTTATACATGCCACCCGTAATGTGATCAGTTTTTAAAAATAACTCTCCCACGAACACGGGCGTGATTATATAACAATAGGGAACATTCCCATTTTTTTATTGCATAAGAATGCTCTACCATACTGAAGAATAAGATATGTAAAATATGACGCCTTAATTCCCAATAATAAATTTGTTATGAATTAAAATCCCACGCGCGAGGGAACCGTTTCAAACAGGTTCAAAGTCGTGACGCCACAGCCTACTATTTACAAACGACGAAGAGGCCGATTTGGTCGGCTACGGGAGATCCCAGCACTCCACCGCACTTGCGTCTATTGCCTGTGCTTTTCCAATGAACCTGGTACTGACACTGATCTTCAAGCAACTTAGCGCGCGAAAATATATTTCTTTAAATTCTAAATTTAATTAACCTTTCACATTCAGATACGGGACTTGGATTAATGATTCAATCAATTAATTAAATTAATTCTTCACGTTCTGATATGGGAATTGAATTAATCATTTAATTAATCAATTTATTATTATTATTATTAATAAAACAGAATATTAGTTTATTTCGCAAGAATATCATTAAATAATAATTCAAATTGATATCTATAAATATTTATAATAATACTATTATTTTTATGCTATTAACTATATTTAAATAAACGCAATACACCTACAATGTGTCCCCGGATTGCGCCCGGAAGAGGAAAAACTGTTTTATTAATAATTTACGAAAAAAGTTTGTCTTTATAAAAACACCTGCTTGTTTTAAAACTTCCGTTGTGACATTATTTTAACAAAATTTATACAGGGTGTACATAATTTTCAAAATAATAAATTATAGATATCTATTTTTTGAAAGATTACAATTTCGGAGAAAGATAATGGAAAAAAACGATATTCAGAAATATAATATACCTGTTAATTAATTTTAACAATATACGATAAATATAAAAAATATTGAACATTATTATTGAAATGTATCGCTCTCAACTTCTGCACACAATTCTGTTCTCTTCAAGGCTTCCTTATTTTATAAACATTTCTTTTTCCTGAAGAGATATTCCTGCAACTGCACTCTGCATCTCTATTTTTTTTGTTTCAGTATGTCGGTCATTGTTTAAAGGATGGTTTTGTTTATTTTTGCTGTCAGTTATTAAGTAATCGCTTCATAATTAAAACAAATTAAACTTTTACAGTATTTTGTTTGGAATTGAAAGTTTTTTCCGTACCAGTAAGTATCAATACAAAATATAATTAAATCCTTGTTTTTTGTTTCATTCTGAACAATTGCTTTTTTAAGCTTAATTTTGCAATATTTCTAAAAATAGATATACATACTATACTCTTACTATGTTTTAATCTTTTGTAAATTCTGAACAGCCTGTATAAAAAGTTTGCCAAATAAAGTTTTAGAACAAGCATGCGTTTCTATAAATATATACTTTTTTTCATAAATTGGATGATTTTTCCTCTTCCGGACTCAATCCGGGGACACACTGTGTATTAAATTACTAAAAACCTCAAAAAATTAAAAGGAAAGAAATCAAAGAATTTTATAAAAGTTGATTATTTAATCATATTCTTGTGAAATAAACGAATATTCTGTTTTATTTTTTTACTTAATAATAATTTTAATTATTTGATTCAAATAAGTAATCCAATTCCCCTATCTGAACATGAACGATTAATTAAATTTAAAATTTAAAGAAACATATTTTCGCGCGCTAAATTATAGTTTGAAATATGAGACATAAAAACCCGAGCAAAAAAGCCTCATTATATCGATCTCTTCACACCCGCTAGCGCATTTTTTAACAGCGTTGTCAAGTATAACCGATTTTCAGGAATTTAAGGAAAAGCAAATGATTTATAACATCGCCCATCACATTATGACATTATCATGTAGTATAACAAAATATTGATCACACTATATACCTTTCGTCAGCTGGTTTCAGGCCGCTTCAATTTTATCGCTGTTTAGATCCTTCATACTAATCGCGCGGAATTAGAAATCTTGTTTTCTGTTGAAGTACACGGTTTATTACAAAGTTACGCTATGTTTTCTAGTACATACTTAGGTATATATTATTTTTAAATAGAAAATTTTAGTCATGTTCCCTATTATATATATGTTTTCAAAATACAAAAATTCAGAAAAAATCATGTCTACCACATTTTTGAATGAGTTAAATCGGCAGAGGATAAGTGAGAAACCTCCCTTTCTCACATTAATACATTAATTATTTTAAAGATATATATATATATATATATATATATATATATATATATATATATATATATATATATATATATATATATATATATATATATATATATATATATATATATATATATATATATATATATATATATATATATATATATATATATATATATATATATATATATATATATATATATATATATATATATATATATATATATATATATATATATATATATATATATATATATATATATATATATATATATATATATATATATATATATATATATATATATATATATATATATATATATTCTGTGATATTCTAGAAATACCGTTTTCCATATAACTACTTCAATGTAGCTGAATTTATGCATTATAATAGGTCTTAAATGTGCATGATGTGAATTGAAAACCCTTATTCAAGAAATTAATCATATATTACTCAGAAGCGTAATCAAGAAACACTAACAGAACTAAAGCAGTGTTTACTACAATAATCGACAAATTTTATATCTCCAATAGGCCTTAATTTTTAACATTCTAATAATATTCATATATGGGGAAGCTGAAGGCATGGTAAACAAATCTATATTTGATGTGTTTCGAAATTCGATTTTGTTAAAAAAAAGATTATATTTATAATTATTATTACAGCTGATACGAATTGCAATAAATCACGTTGCGCTTCTAGCCCGCTACATATATTAAACCATAACATGTCACTAACCGGATAAAAACGTGGGTCCCAAATTGATCGTGATTGACGCGAACCATATCATGAACGTGCCGAAAAGCACACATTGCGGGGAATCCATCAGCAGGGGCGCATCAGTCATGGTGACGTCGGAATCGTCGTCTGGGAATACGGGGGAGTCGTTCAACACGGTGGTTAGCATATTAACGGTGGCGACGGTGACCAACAATAGAAACGCTGTCTCCACCAACGAGCACTTCTGCACCGGCTGACAGTGCAATATCGAATTTCCTAGGGGCAGCAGTAGTGCCGCCCTTGCACAGTCCACTGCTCCTTGGTGGAATAATAGACCTTGGGACCACCTGGAAGAAATTAACCATATTAAGTCAGGCTCAATAAGCTATATCCTTAATTTTACCTGTACACTTTGGTGAATAAAGATATTATAAATATATATTAAACATACTATATGAAGACCTTAGCTAAATTCGACCACGGGTAGGTAAAGTTCTACACATAGATATTCCTTGGTGACGTCAAAAGCGGCGAGGGGGAAATATGCGTATAAAGCACTGTTGCAAGAACCACTCTCTTACAACAGTGCGTGCTTTATACGCACATTTCCCCTTCGCCACTTTAGACGTCATATGCGTGTGAAGTTATTATTACCTAAAATATTGCCAAACGGTTAGTGTTTAATAAATAAAATATGGTTGTAATAGTTTTCGTGTTGTGTAGGGACACACGTGCAGGGGCAAAAGATACATTCTACACCAGTATCTCTTTCTTCAATTTAGGGCATTTATTTTCGATGTGACCTAGGTCATGATTGCTTTAAACTTTTTAGTACTTTTCATGGCAAAGATACTGCCTCATTTGAACTATTTTCTCCTTATTCTCTTCGTCTATAATTTTTTTTGTAACAGTCTTGTATTGACAATTTCACTTGATATAGTAGCATGAGTTTCCTTTATATACCCATAATTAAAATCATCATATTTTCAAAATTAAATTCGAATTCGTTTACAAGGTATGTTTAATGCGAAAAACCTTGTATATGTGCAAGATTAAAATGTTTTAAAACGGGATTTGTATAGTCCGGAAGATTCAAAAA
>CAXKVY010004909.1:0-12334 GCA_964058915.1 Tetropium fuscum
CTCCTAAACTAACGGTCCGATTAAGTCGTTTGACCGCTCATTTTCTTCGTATTTTTATTCTCTACAATTTATACCATCACGATTACCCTGATAGTTTTCATTTTATAAGCAGAAAACCAAAAAACAGCGATTTTTCGCATGAAATTATTAATAACAAAGCTGTTGGTTAGAATTTCGAGTGACAAACATGTCACTAGATTATATGGAGCTATTCACCAAATAATAGCCCAGCCGGTTTTCCGCTAACACCTTTGTCACAAAATGCATACTCCAAAATCTATGTAGCTTGGCCTAAAATATCCGATAACTGCTTCAATTGCGAAAGAAGTGTGCTGGAGGTTACTAATTATGTGGTGAGAGCTCGGGAATGGCCACGTTTCGATCAGCTGTGGAGCAAAGAGGAGACACGGAGCGCCAGGAATCATTGGGAGAAGTGAATTCTGTAGTCTCTATCTTAAATGTTACAAAAGCTACCTGCACCCAACGGTTTTTAAGTACCCACTGCTTAAAACGCATACAAAAGATCAGCGAGGTAGGTAATGTCATAATAATATACCTGTCTACTGTACTACACAGACACTTAAATAAATGGAAATAATTATCGACAAATGATATTAATATCCGAAACTGAAACTGACATAACAGAAAGCTCAATATGACATAGATGATATGTGACCATAGCAAGTCTGTCCTTTTCTGTTATTGGAGATAAATAATTGATATTTTTCATTTTGCTTCAATTCAAATGTAATTAATATAAACTGTAAACAGAATCATTACATTTTATAATAATGATGTGCAATTAATATACTACTTAATAAAAGTGAAATTCAGACGAGTGAATATTAACCAGAAACTGTCGTCTCTGCATTAGTAAATTACGGCCTCAGAAGGAACGAGAATTAATAAAGTTTTCTGGTCTAGGCATAATCTCTATTCTAAAAGATTAAATTTACATTTATAAAAGTAGACTCTGGCAGAAAGTTTTAGAGACAGGAAAGGATTAATTATTTAATTTTTCATTTATAGAAGTTCTTGTAGCCCAAATGGAAAGATATAAGAAACATGAGGCAAACTTTTAGTTTTCACATAACGATTCGACTTTTTACTCTGCCTCTGAAATAAATAACATTTATACCAGCATAAATAATGTTACCTTAAAGAGTTGGAATGGTGTCTATGCTTTAAAATTGATAACGTGCCCTCCATTTGAGGCTACAGCTTTGAAAGAAAAAAATCAAAAAACGTATATTTTCAAGAAGATAATATTGCCTTGAATCTACTATACCCAGGTTGCCAAATTATAGCTACAATCTCATACATTTGAAATATAATTCAATGGAATTTCGTACAATATTGTACATTTGCATAAAGACCTGCTGATTATCATAATTTTCCCAGAGAAAGCTGTATTATTATGGTTGCTCTCGTAATATTAGAAAAGTGTTTTAATATAAATATATTCATATAAAGTATACACTACCTTTATAGAAATTATGTACTATTTATTATGTATAGGAAGGGTGTACAAAACGACATAGTGGGGTATAACGACATACTGTGTTTCGAGCATACTGGTTTACATTTAGTTCGACTTCATCAGTCAGCAGCACTGTATGCTCGATTATTCTATTTTTAACCTATAAAAGTAAAATGTGTTTTAAGATTTGATGTAACTGTTGATTTGATGTAACGAACTGGTAGTTAACATTTTTATGATGGGTTATAGGATTATTGCTCTTAGGATTTAGCATGTTTCAGATTTGTTAATTAAATTTTTGTTTTGGTAAAAATTGCGTTTGTTTATATTATGTTTACGTAGGGCAAAATGACATAGTATAGTAATATTAAACCCCAGTTAGACACAGAAAATGAACCTTTTTCTGCAGACGAGGAAGACGACTGTGCTTGTATTTATTCCACAGAGCCCTACAAAAAAAATCGCAACATGGTGAGATGTGGTTATGTTGTTGTTCATGTTGTTTGTCGAATGCGATTGTAGTACAATTTTGTTGGAACTCGGATGAGAACACACACGTAACGGTCTTCCGTAAGTACGAGTTGTCCGTCTTCTCTTAATGGATATTTCACTTGTTTACTAGACTGTATTTTTTTCTAAGGGAACAAAATAAGTATTAGAATATTCTCATAGCTTTAGATAGAATAGTATAACAATTATTCTATCAAGTTTAGCAGAACCTATTTAACGAAAATTATTATTTTTTTAAGTACTTATTCAGCGTTCTTATATTTTTTTTACCAAGGTTTTTGCTATTTTCACATACTAAATTATCTAAGTTTAAATATTAGGAAAATATTTCATTCACAAGATCCGGAATAAAATTACAAGTTTACTTACTATCCATGACTCTATTTTAAGTATGTTAAAATGGCAATCAAATTCAAGTTCAAATATTAGCAAAATATTTTTAGTCATAAAATACGGAACATACTATACTATAAAAATGAAAAATGTCCGAAAATTGAATGGTTTTTCAAGTTTTTAACAATGATCCGGAGAGCTTTCAAGGTGGAAAACTTGGATTTGTCATTACCACTTCATCACATACAACATATAAAAATCAGAACTACATCACCTGATGCAAGGGAAAATATGCCAATTCCATTGACTATAGTGGGAGCTCCTGCGTAAAATTTCGGCGGATCGACGGGGAACGACAGCGTCTTTGCTAACGGAGAATTAAGCCGTGCTTCGTACTTTTAAAATAGGTTAGTTTTCGGAGAGTCATATAAACAGAACTGAGTTAGGACCTACTAAAAAGGAAATATATCTCTATAGTTAACGTTCACTTAAAAATCTAAATTATACTGCGTACACATAGTAAAAAGTGGTTTGCGAAATTTTCACTTCATGGCATTACAGTGAACTAAGCTCGGCCGAAATTTTGGAACGTATTAGAGGACAGATCTCAAGGGTTCAAGTAAAAAAAATCCATAATAGTAGTAACTTATTGAGCTTACTTCAACTAAACAATTTACTTATAAATACTTGCAATTTATAAAAATTTCTTATAATTTGCCTTTTTAATAAGCTTTTATTACTCTCTTTCATTTTGAAATAGGGTATAGTAAAACATCAGAAACATGAGTCATATAAAAATTACTCTTTTATGTTTTATTAAAAGTGTTCCATTTTCATATGACTCGAATCGGTACATCATAGAATGCAATATATACCAGTGTTGTAAAAACTCATGTGTATACATTGAAATTGAATATTGAATAAATTATATATATATATATAGATATATATATATATATATATATATATATATATATATATATATATATATATATATATATATATATATATATATATATATATATATATATATATATATATATATATATATATATATATATACATGCACACATCAAAAGATATGCATAGGAATTCTAATAATGAAGATACACGAGCATCCATGGAAATGGAAAACAATTTTAAAGCCCTTTTATATTTTAATTAACATTGCTTTTATCATGTGCGTTGCATATATATGATTAACAAACCAACATATGCGGAAACTCATAACTGAGGCCTGCAGCCTGTTTGTTGTACACAGCAGACGTTAACTATTATATTATTACGTTGTCGTATTTGTGAATAATTAAGCTATTGTATTAATAATTATTATTAACATCATAAAGTCATACTACTGAATTGTAGTTTAGTATATTATTATATTACCTACTATATGTTAAATAAAAAGAGGTAAAAAAAACTTTTAACTTAAAAGGTTTTATTTTAAATCATCAGTTGTGCTAAAAACTACAAAATAATTAGAACACAAACCTGGACCTTCCTAAGATTCTGACGTCTGGTAATAAATAAAAAACGTGGGGCGCATTTGAAATATGATTTGTGTGTGCCCCACTATTTTATTCCATCAATGATTTAAAATAAAACCATTTAGGTTAAAAGTTTTTAAACCTATTTTTATTTTGTGGTTTTTAGTTTTTTAAGTTCCAATGTTCCTCCTGCCTCCATGATCAAACCCTCGGCACCAAGTATAATGTATGGGACTCGTTAAAAGCAACCAAATGAGTCCAGTAAGCGTAAACAACCCCAAGTACCTCAAACTTGGTACTTGGGGTTGACCTAAAACACCGCGAAGCTTCAAGTTTGAGACAAATGGGTTCATAATTAGGATAGTCCGCCATTTTAGATCCGCCAATTGGATTTTTTTAAGTTTAAGTCAAAAATTGTCTTGATTGACCTTAAACACCGTAAAGTTTCAAGTCTGAGACAAATCGATTTATAGATAGACAAGTCCGCCATTTTTTATGCGCCATTTTGATTTTTTTTGTAATAAAAAATATTAAATTGTATTTTCACCGGAACACTATATACCTACCTAATTTCAAGTATCTAGCTCATCGAGAAGTAGTTTACAAAAGCTGTGACAAGATTTAAAACAAGTATACGAAGTCAAGCTGAATAAAACCGTTCAAAAAGAAGAAACGTTTAGATATTATTAAACCTAAGGAAATTCTGAAGGAAACTAAAGAACAACAGCAAAAACAGTCTTGAGGATAGGAAGAAATAAATAAATAGTATAAATAGTATAAATGAATTAACTACCATCAAGGTGAAGTAGAATAGAAAAAGTAGACCGAATATGAAATGAAAATTATATCGGATTGTGTGTATAAGATGTTTGAAGTTGACTGTAAACAGTCGAGGAAAGATGTACCTAATTTAAAAATCCATGCATGCAAAATATGCAAAAAAATACATATCTGTTAACTATATATTATACACTTATTTAAAATATACCATTATATACTTACATAAGAATCAGTGTCGGGTTTAGTGGTAAAAACAAAGTTGACCTTAGATATTGTTACATCGAATTAGGCATTGTGTTGTTAGCATTGTAGCCGATCGGGTGCTCTGGCCGTTGCCCTAGCGTTATATTAAGTGAGAAATAAAATACCAGAAGTGGGATAGACCCTGTGACGTATTAGTGGATAGCTCAGATTGTGTAAATTCTTTTGTAAGCAAATAGTGGTGTAATCCCGAGTAAGTCGTTCTCGCCGAATTCGTCTTCGAGTTCAACGGAAAGCAGAGCAGAATAAAATAATCCACGACTGGAGATAAGTAAACTTACAAAAGATAAAACATGAATTATCTCACAAGCTGATTTAACACACATATAAGGAATGCTGATGCTGATGAGCTGAGATGCTGATTCATAGATTTTATTTTTCACGGCAGTCAGTAATTAGGATCCATTTGAATACGTTGTATACTTGTAACACTTGATTTTATAATTCATAAATAATAAATTGTTTTAAAAAGGGACTTTGTGTGATCAAAAATATAATTCATGCAATGTTAATGTTTGAGCTTCGAATGCAATCGAATGAAAAAATTGCCATATTTTATTGCAAAGGTATTGATAATTATATTGATCACCGCGTTACCAATTGTGACCAACCTACTATAAAATATAAACTTTGCAACATGGTCACACTCAGAAATAATGCTTAAATACCTCCCGATCATTTTGTAATGTATCCATTCAGGACAAGTGAGCGCTAGTAAGTTATAAGTTAGTTTAGATGATCCAAGTAAAGAACAGTTGGCCCTTAGTAGAAAATTATGAAATTTTAACATATTGTAGTTTATATAAAAGGAAATAATTTTATCATTGAAAGAAAGTCGTAATTATACAGGCTTTATCTGAAAATAAATGTTAAAAATAGTGGTTTTAAGATATCGCATATTTATTACTGGCATCAGATATAAAATCTAGTATTATAAATATTTCAAATATCTATTTTTATTATACAACGTGTAGTACAGATTAAACTTGTATAGTTGCTATATCATACAGGGGGGTGTTCCAAAATTCATCATAGGCGTTTAGTATTCTTATAACAGAGAAATATTAAATATATTTTAGGTGCTATTTAATATGTCGCAATTATTTAGGTGGATTTGGGTCCTATCTACTTATGCGATATATTTTATGTTAAGTTTAGACATAAAATTATACAAGAAATAGAATACTAACTTCTATTAGGTACATCATACATTGTTTCAAAAAATATTACGATTAATAAGCACGTTTAGAAAAATATGACTCGATTGTTTTAACTCGAATGTTTCAAAAAATTACGTTTGTCGGTTAGAAAAGAATAGCGAAAGGTAGAACTTTTCTATCTACTTCAAGTAAGCGGCCAGAAGAATAACCGTTTTAGTTACCTACTTTTTAAAATGCTGACCTCCTTTTTTCTACTATAAAATGATAATAAACGTTGTACATGTTGTAAAACGAATAGAAATAACTGCCTTGATTCTTACCCTATAGATATGCAACACTTTTTACGTTCAAGTTTGCATAGTAGCAAAGCATAAAATTGCACAGAAAAATACCTAATGAAGTCTTTAATTTAACCTAAAAAGCAGTACAACGTACATAACAACCTTATTTACTTACTACTTAAACTTACTTTAATTTACAAAAATGTACTTATATATGACTACATTGTCTCTAAATATTTTACGTTAATAGTAAAATTGGAACAATTTTGTATAACTATCGGTCGGTTTAAACTTTCTAAGCCTAGTGCAACATCTTCAGTTAGAGTGGATTTGAGCTTATGTGTTTAGTGTATACTGTTTGAGTAATAGTAGTGGTCAAGCCTGTGTCTAAAATGCTATATTTTTGTGAATGTTGTGACGTTATTGTGTTTCGAACCGTAGAAGTATCGGGTATGTGACACAATATTTTGTTAGCTATTTCTATTAGATCCTATTTCTGTTAGCTAAGTTTGTTATTCCTACGAATTGTATATCGTACTTGTGTATTTCGTCCTTGTGACATAAACTACTATTTTATCCATGAAAATAACATAATAACAAAATTGTGTAATTTTGCAGATTAACGCGATTTATTTAATGCCAGTACCTGTTAAGTATCTTTTACCACTTGCCGGTAACCAAATTATTCGACTACGTAATACATTGTCGTACCTTGATGACGCGCTTTCCGCAAATAGATTATTTTGTTCAAATTCTCAATTACTATATACTTTAAAGCGAAGGTACGCCTTTTAAAAATTTCTATATGTGAAAGAAAATAAAAATAGGTTTTGCTAAAACACGAATATTATTAGCCAACTTCAAAGGACGGTTTGTTTGTATCATTACGGTGTAAGTAAAGTGAATATCTCTGGTAGATTATACGTACATTGTTTAGAAACTCCATTTGTAAATATAAGCGGTAATTTGAGCAATATTGTAGGAATCATTAACGCCTAATGACAACAGCGGTTTCAACCACAACAGTTACAAGGCACAGAGTATAGGATCGATATATACATTACATAAACTATATGGTTACATAAGTGGAGATCTCGTTGAATTTCCAAGTAACAATTTAGTAGCTGTAAACTGTTGATGTTTACTTTCGTGGCAGTTATTGATTGGGCGATGGCGTCTGGGCATCTCATGCACCTTTACATTTATGATTACTAAAGATATATAATTAATTTCAACCTTGCACCTTTGCATTTATGATTACTAAAGATATATAATTATATATATATATATATATATATATATATATATATATATATATATATATATATATATATATATATATATATATATATATATATATATATATATATGTATGTAAAGATATATATATATATATGTATATATATATATATATATATATATATATATATATATATATATATATATATATATATATATATATATATATATATATATATATATATATATATATATATATATATACATATATATATATATATATATATATATATATATATATATATATATATATATATATATATATATATATATATATATATATATATATATATATATATATATATTTATATATTTATATCTTTATATATTTTTGAAGGGTTTATCTTGGGATAGTAGCAATAAAACGACTGATTATATTACTTGACGTTTCGGTCCCTTTCTTGGGCCTTTTTCAATTATGTGTATTTCATTTATGTCATATTTGACATAGGCAAAAATGACAGTTTTAATTAATTTTTAATTCATTATTTAATTAAATTATATATTATACTATATAATAAATAAACTTAGCATTTGTTAGTTCGTGTACCAACCAGTGATATCAAGCAAAGTGATAAGTTTTTGTGCATGGTAATAAAAATGATTAACATAATTTTCAAAGGTAATAACAATTTTAAACTTATATTTTAAATATTTTAAAGTAATACAATTTTATATTCCACAGAATTCAATAAATTTAATAAAATATTGCAAGACCTAAAATTCACTACTTTGAAAAAGTAACTTCATTTTAAAAAAGGTATTCTTGCTAGAAATTTATCATAGACCTCATTGAACCCGCTCTAGGACTAAAGAGTGGTCATGTTTTAAGTAATCTTTCTAGTAAAAATAGAAATTAGTGTTCATTGAACTGACGCCCATAGAACGAAGAAGGATTCAATAGTCTAAGTAACCTGAAATAGTGTAAGTATCCTGTAAGCAGATCAAATATGTCCTCATCATACTCTTACTTTTACAATATCTCATTTTATACAAATTTATCTAAAACAACGTACAGAGCATTCACATATTTACATAATATATTACAATTAATCAAACCCAAACTGGGGTATATATATATATATATATATATATATATATATATATATATATATATATATATATATATATATATATATATATATATATATATATATATGTGTGTGTGTGTGTGTGTGTAATTTGTAAATATGTATGTTGTAATTTTTTTAAATAAATATAAAATATTATCGAACTCTCAATATGGTTTTAGAGAGGAACGATCGACTGATGACGCGATTCATCAATTAATATCATATGTCTATGAGGCATTGGATAAAAAACTCCTATAATCAGCATATTTCTCGACCTTTCTAAATCCTTTGATACTGTGTGTCATAAAAGACTGTTGAATAAATTAAATAAATATGGAATACGTGGAAAATCGTATAAAATATTTGGAAGCTATCTATCACACAGAGAGCAGCTGGTCCAACTGGATGATGTTCAGAGTGATTTGCAGACGGTTACCTATGGTGTTCCCCAAGGGACGGTATTGGGACCAATCCTTTTCACTGTTTACATCATCAGTTTATTAAGCCTTAAAACACATGGTAAGATTATCAGTTTTGACGATACAGCTGTTGTATATACGTCATCTTCGCGGCTAAACCTAAAAAGAGAAATAGAAAATGAGTTTCCAGAAATTGTTAAATGATTGCAGTATAACAAGCTGGCCTTAAATTATGGAAAGACAATGTACTTACCTTTTGTTTCTTACAACACAGGTCTCCCTGAGTTGGGTCCTTTAGAAATGTTACCGATGTACTGAAGTGTTGAGCTTAGTATTTATAAAGCTATTATTGTCACAAAAATTGATGGGCTATTAAGAGCACCATGAAGTCTACTGTATGTTGTTACTGTGTCAATGTTTAGTTAGTGGAAAATATATTTAAACTAAATCTGTGACGAAGAGGTATAGGCGCAAATTGCGTATCAACGAAACTTACTCTATTTTCAATTATTTAAAATTTTACGAAAGGAGTAATGAATCCACTCTATAAAATTAATAGTGCTTAGTTTCTTGCTAGGAAGTTAACAATGCACACTAAGCAATCCGGTGGTTTTTGAGGTAGCGACTTGCACGTTTGTCATTTATTCCCCGACGTTTGCAGGGATAACACGGGATAAATCTTTCTTCGGGAACCTTAGCAATAGCGATCGTTAGTCCCAGACGCGTCATATAGGTCAACCGCACAGAGAGAACTTTCGGGAGATTTATGTCAAATTCATAAATACCATTTATATCAGCCGCTTAAATCTCCCCGGTTAAGCGGATTCGACCCGGGGTCGCCGGATTATTAGCCCCATTTATAAGCGGGGATAACCGAACCGATCGCTGGAGTGCGACTAAAAGAATGGGTCCTACATTAACTCTTCCAGTCGCAATTAGTTCGGTTTATGCAAATAATTTCGATCATAAACTTATTATATTACTAGACCCCTTAAGTTTGTTCATTGAAGATTATTCAGTTTGGAAAATATTTAATACAAAAGGTTAAAATATTTTAAATCTTACAAAAAATCATTTTTAAATTAAATTCTTTTAAACCCCTGGTTTGGGGAAACATTAATTGACTGGCATTGACGTATAACAAAGCATATTTACTTTCAACTTAAATACTATGAAAACTTACAGCTTATTCATCCATTGGTAAGGCTACCATGATTTTAGAAATAAATTATTTGATTTTAGGTGAACGGAGAGCAGCAAGAGAGTTTGACCATTTTGACCACTCTAGTGGAGATTGGTCAAAATGGCCAATCTTTCGTGCGCGGCTATCTCGAGAGCGGCAATGTCGCTTTGTGCTCGAATTACACACATGATTTTTTCTACAACCGATGTTTTTATAAAAATTTTTGATAAAATAGCTATTTTCTACAATCGAGCGCAAAGTACAAATTTGCGCCACCAAAAGAAACACGAAGTAGCTCTTTTCAGATGAGCGAGCATTTTGTTTGTCGCTCAGCGAGCGGCAAAGCGTACTTTGCACTCGGTTGTAGAAAAATAGCTATTGTGTTTAATCGAGGTTTAAATACGGTGGAAAAAACGGTTAGCCGATTTCAAATTTTTAAATGTTTATTTTTTTGTGTACATTTTTGTGCAAGATTTAAAATTAAGTTGATCCTAGTGATAAAATGAGCATAATATTGTGAGCACTGGCTTTCACATGCACACAAAAGAGTATACGGACCATTTTAAACATGACGAAACAGGCATCTAGCTCTTGCAGGGCACTAATTCTTTTGTATTTGTATTATTATATCAAATTTTTCTCAGCCCCACTGACATGAATCTGGGATCATATTCCTCGGGTTTACTATTCAGCCAATTTTTCCAAGTGTTATAGGTATATTGAAAAATTGCGGAATATTTTCAATATTTCTATTTCGTTAGGGTAAAAGGTATCTCACGAGCCTGATGGTCTGCTCAGCTTAGTCACCAGAGGAATTGATTCTCCGTCATCGCATCAAATTATAGAAAGAAAAAATTACCAGTATCAGGTTTATCTTTACAATAAATTTGGATGCAATAAAATATGTATTAATTTCCACTTGAGCAAGATATCGAGACCAAAATTTATAACTAAAGTGAAGTAAATAAAAATAATTAAATTAATAGTTCAATGAGCTTTAATTAGATATTAAATCCAACTAAAAAGAAAAATATTCGCTCAAATGGCGAATACTTACTTATTTGTTCAAGTACTTAGGTTGATTGATAAATTATTTATTTAATAAAACATCTCAACTGGAGATGAAAGTGAAATTTAAAAGATATATGTATACATACACATGTATACATAATACTATAATATTAAAACTATTGAAAGTAATGACAAAACTACAGTAAGTTTGATTTTATATTCCCAAAAATTGAGGATATACGTTTATAAAATTATCAGTAAAAAAGTTAATAAGGAAAATAATGTGGTATGCAAATTAAAACTACACGATAAAACGTATAGAAAGGTAAGATAAATGCTCCTCGCCGATATGTGAAATTTAAAGAAAATGTGGCCTAAGCCATAATAGTAATTTCTACTAAAAATATGAAAATATGGATTTATTCGGTATAATTATAAGCCTTGCTTTCAGAACCTACAAGGTGGTACAAGATCGTACTGTAAGGTAAGATAAAATATTAATTTAAATATTCATTTAATTTTTACAACAATAAAAACACAATACACGCTATACATAAAGCGCTATAATATACCGAGACCAATATAGATATATACTCGTGGGTATATGTATCCACAGCCCATCCAAAGTATGGACCTTTGCTGGTGTTAAGGCAATAAAATTAAATGTAGCCAAACGCCTATTTCAACATCGAAACACAGTGAGAAGATAAGTCGTATAATTCGACGTAATTTCCATACGGAAATCTATATTCCAGCTAATAGGGTTTAGCTGTAGAACATGTAGAACACACATACATTATATTAGTTAATAGAAAATATGTAGATAGCTTGTAGTTTCTGAATCACTCACTAACAAACCGAAAATATAACCGCCAAGTTATCAAACTATGCGAACAAAAGCAAACGAAAATGGCTAGGAGACTTTTTTTGCTGTGGCGTGGCTTATTTATAGGTTATAGCCTTCTGGGCATTATATTGTTTGAATGATTGTATGAGTTTCTGCGCTGCAGTTTCGCGTTGAAAAAAAATATCTCCGAAACTGAAAGACAGCATTGTG
>CAXKVY010004910.1:0-13866 GCA_964058915.1 Tetropium fuscum
TGAATGTTTGGCCATGTATTACAGTGTCATTGCAATGGAGGACAGCTTTATTGGCAGCTCCCGACCAATGTTCCCAACTTTAAAGGTGAATTTATTCTGGACGGATTACGCCTCTCGAACGGAACATATCGGATTTCGGCCATAGTACGGCGCTGCCTGCCGCGGGCGCTCTATAATTAACGAATCCCACCAAAATCTACGCTGCCTGCCATCGAGAAGTGTTTGGATATAATCCGGACGAATGAGAATGAGCATTTGAAGTTTATACATACATAAGCTCCATGTATTTTTAGTATGTGGAACAAAAATTGGTTCTTGAAAGTTACCATAGCGAAAGTTATTAATTTCTAATATACGGGTTGTTTTCGCATAAGATTTTATTAAAATCGAAATATCTCAAAAACTATTGGTTTTAGAGATAGGGAATAGTATTGAAAGTTACCTTAAAATAACGAGTGGAATTCGAATCTGACATAAAAAATATAGCATGCCATTTAAAATAAGGAAGTTGTTGTCGACTGTATATAACCGGAAGTGGCACATACACGCCAATATTTTCATTAAATAGAGCACCCCTGAAAACCCCTGTGTGCAAATTTTCAGTTCCAAAATATATGTGGTTTCCCATAAACGTCTAATAGGCCACTCACCGTGATGTACCCTGTATATGCAAAACATTCCGCAACCCACAAATTTTTGATACGTTTGATGTTTTATAACTTTTATATTTTTAATTCAATTTCCACAATTCTTACATCAGCTTGTAGACAAATGTTTGGCCTTTACTCTCAGTTATTGTCGAATTTAATCTTAAACCTTAACTTGTGTTTTACCGGAGTAAATCAAATTGATGTTTTTTGGCAATAAATTTGAGACACCTGTGGAAGAATTAACATCGAAGATTAGGATTAAACATTCTTTGTTTCAATTTTACCTTGACTCATTGGTGATATTTAGTTTTTCGATCATCTTACACTAGTGCGAAAAATAAAAAATTGAAAAAGTCAATTACTTTTTATTTATACTATTTGAATTAACAAAACTTCTTTAGACTAACTTCAAAAATAACTTTTTTTAATAAATATTTATAGTACAATTAGATTTAATATCTGCGGTTTCTTTTACTAACTTAAATATAATAAAATACGCACTAATACCGAGCCATGTGATCAAAACTTTGACAAATTGACCTGGCAAAGTTGAATTTGACATTAGTTATTTTTAATTACTTTAGTGATAGTAACATTTGTTTCAATATGAATTTACCATATCGTATGAAAAAATATAGTATGATATACGTATGATAATTATATATAAAGCACTCATAATAATTATGAATGACAGAACTCGCTTCGCTCCTCCGCAAACTTGCCTAAACATGTTTCACGCTTGTATCATAAATAGCTAGATATTATTTAATTTACATGTTTAGACTAAATGTTTAGATAATTTTTAAATATTATTACGGTTTTATAAAAATTATATTTTTGCACACTTCTTTAAGATTATTTTGTAAATCAGTTGTTGCTTAATCCAAAAAGAAATCTTGTTTGCTTCAAAAAGTTGTAAACTTTAATTTCACCAAGCTGTCCACAAAGCTGTACAAGAACCCATCCATTTGTCTCATTAAATTAACTTTCTCGCTGTCTAATATTCGCTCGCTGTCTTTCTCTCTGGTCTCGGGTCTCTCGGGCTTCTGTCGTTCTCGTTGGTAATATTTCTAGATGCTATCAAGAACTTTTCCATTTGCTAAATTGTTGCCTCAATTTTGAGGTTAAGTCGAGAAAAATCTATAACTGTATAAATCGTAGTTGCAGAAATTTCTCTCCATTCTCCCCTACATCTAACCCAGGCAAACTTGTCAAAAAACGGCCTGGCGTTCCAAAAAATCACATAGTCGGTTTTATTATCGTTCTCTATGCGCGTTTGGGGTGCTGAATCCGAATCTGGAGTTATCCAACAAAATTTCCTGGTGCGTTTTGAGATTCCCAAAAAACAGCGAAATTATCGCGCTTTTTTTGGTTTTTCCATTAGTTTTTTTAGTTTAAAAAACGTAAGAGTAATTTTTTCGATATTACACCCTACTTTTGAAATTATAAACGGAAAAACAAAATCTATTTTTGGTTTTTCGTTGAAAATTGTCTCGTCGCGACGGGTCGGGATCGGTCTGTGAATCGAATTGTCAACGATGTATACATACAATTGGATACGATACGATGTATACAATTGGCAAAAATGTATACATACATAATATAAGTATACACATATATACCTAGATATACATATATATATATATTATATATATGTATATCTATATATATATATATATATATATATATATTACATCTACATCTACATCTACATATATATATATTATATATATATATATATATATATATATATATATATATATATATATATATATATATATATATATATATATATATATATATATATATATATATATATATATATATATATATATATATATATATATATATATATATATATATATATATATATATATATATATATATATATATATATATATATATATATATATATATATATATATATATATATATATATATATATATATATATATATATATATATATATATATATATATATATATTTATATACACACACATTATCACATAGTCCTGGATTCGCCGCAGATGCTTAAAGATAGAAATTGAAATTATCCCATACCTCATGTGCTCTCATTCGTCCGAACCCGGTAGTCGAGGTTAATCCTTTGGTTAACACTTTACTTAACCACTGAGATTCGCGTGCTAAATAGTTATGACGTATATTGCCGGGTTTCGTTGATCGAGATATTGATTCAAGTATCATCGGAACAGAATATATATATATTTAATATTTAACAGAATAAATTATAAAACAATAAAACATTTATACAAAGCAAGTTATAATTTTAGACACTTGACTGGTGAACCAGAGGCGTTACCCGAATTTACAAACATATCTCAATGAAACATAAAGTTAAGACATAGGGTTAAGTAGACCTGACCTTAATACAGCAATTTTGACTAACTTAACTAAACTATTTGATTTCAAACCCGAATTTACTCTATGAAAACCTGTCGGAAACTGAATAATTTTGGCCAAGATTGCCGCTCTAGCCCTCGTTGGAGGTGGGGTGCATCTTCAAACGGGATGGCCTTTCATCCACTTTAAGTAATAACACTTAACGAAGGTAAGTCTCGGCCAATTACACGGAATCTACTTTACACTGTATATAATTTAAGGGAACTTGATACCCGTAAGCTAACAACATCTGGTTACAAAACAAGAACTAATAAAACAGTTTACTAGGCGTACCTGGATTTATTTATGGTGACAATATTTTAGGTGTTACACAGTTCCTTATTTCCGAAAACACTGCAATTATGCTCTTTCTGTATGAATTTGTTAGCTTCTCCGTACGTTTTATGTATAAGTACTATTCTAATATTCTTTGCTGGGGTAATGTTTGTCTGTTTGACTATTTAATTGGTTTTGGGGGATTGGTTTTGGGGACTGAATATTATACTGATTTACCAATACCGCAAGGCATCGGTCAAGTGACACGTCTAACTGCAACAATGACCCAAGTAATAATTTATTATTTTACTATCGACCTTTTATGATTCCTACCGTCCGGGATTTTATTAGACCTACTTAATAGAAAAAAACCCTCTTTCTGTTACAATGAGGACAATGTGGTTTAGATAGTTTACTTGATACGGTCTTTTTCGCCTCGCCGATTTACTATTTACGTTTTGAAATTTAGCTGCAATATCGTAATTTTCGCTTCCTAAATATAACAACACCAAACAAGATACATTACAATGCTTAATGTGGATCTTCTTAGAATTTCTAAGCAATAAACAAAAGGCCAAACGCATTGTTGGGTCTATATTATACTTCCCGACAAATTACAGGCCTGGACTTTACCATTTTGTTACATCCGTTTAGGATCTTTCTGGATGAGGCTCGTAAGTATTTATGGGTTCAAGGATTGATTAATATTTAATTAAAATATTGAATAATTGATAATAATAAAATACGGAACAAAAATTTTAATAATACACGTGAATTTATAGTTTCTTCCTCTACTGTTCATGTCCTCTGTTTAAGTGGTAACTGCCCAAGAAAGTTTCTGCGGCATTTTAAAAAAGTTGCATCATATAAAGAAATTTAACAATAGCACAAGTCGGGATTTACTTGTAACGATTGAGAGGCATTGGCACGTAAATCTCTGCGTCAGCCGGCAGGGGATGTATGGCGAATTTCCATATTGCAGCGGTAAGTTTACACAATCCTTAGAACTCAATAAGTAATGCAAGGTGAAGGCTGACAGCGGTTCCGCCGGCATGGCAACGCGAGCTCGGTATATCTGAGCATACTCTTGCTGACTCTGCTGGCTACTATCTGCGGCCCTCAACCTCATATTGATCCCGGTTAGGCGCGCTGTCGGCTCAGCATATTTTTTCACTGAAAAACTGAACGGCCGAACTGCCCCTCGGTTGTTAAGTGAAGGTATCGCGTCGGTTTCTAGAACTATACTCCACCATATTCAAAGACAAGCAGTTTTAAATTCGTTTATTTATTGATTAATAGCCCAGTCAACGAAACATTGCGGAGGTAAATGAAAGGAACGCATTTTTTTGGGACTTTGTTTGAGGGTAGTTTGGACCGAAAAAAGTATCTCTTACATGCTCCCTGTTCTAAATTTATCGTAGGATGAAAGACCGATGATAGCGATTAGCTAGTCAAATAAGGCAAAATACACTTCAAGCTATTCTTTTTTTTCAAAATTAGCGAATTTTGAGCACCTCATAGGAGACAGTGAAAAAATTAATTAATTCACACTTATGGCACATTTCGTCAACTTTAATTTTGTAGGCTGTACAGTTTCCACGATATAAGCGAAAAACCGAAAAAGGGTACCTTCTACGTACGCCCCTGCACTCCGCTCACGTCCTAAGAGTGGGAACGTTTAATATGTTGATTTCCTAACCTAACTAGTCCAAAGAAAGTCCCGAAGTCAAAAGCTATGTTCATTCGCTTTCATTTCCCTATACAGGGTGGTCCGTAATGAATGCGACAAAAACTAACGATGGATTCTTCACGCCAAAATAAAACGATTTAGCGAGATTTGTTCAAATAAAATGTTGCTCGTTTTCGATATACAGGGCGTCAAAATGTATTTTTTGAATATTATTTTATTCGACAATTTCTAAAGTTATTGTTCGAATTGGCCTAAAATTTGGGTAATGGGGTTTTTAATTTGATTGTGAGAATTCCGAATTTAATCTTACTTTCATGCTGGGTGATAGGGGGCGCTGCGTGCGCGACATTGCTGGGCTATTTTCCATCAAAACTTTTCTGCACGACGTTATATCGCAATGTGGATTGCAAATATCGATAGACTTATCGATTCCACGAACAAAAACTATACTTCTTAGAGATCGATATATCTTTCCATTTTCAAGATATTCACACTTTAATTATGCAACGCATATAAATAAATTAGTCAGATTTCTAGCTCAAGTGTCAAAGTTAAAGTAAAAAGTTGTCATAAGTAATAAGTTTTATTTCTCAAGTACTTTTAGTTCAAGTGCCGACAGTGTTTTTAAATATGCCTAGACATAATAAATTCTCGAATCAAGATATGAGGGATATGATTTGTATTTACGCCCAATGCAATTATGTCTCTCGTGCTACGTCAAGAAGATATTTGGAATTATACGACAATCGCAGACAACCCCATCATACAATATTTCAACGGATTTTTCAAAGATTGGGTGAAACAGGAGAATTTCGTCATAAACGTAGGATAGGTCGACCGAAGCAAGTAACTATTGAACAGGAAGAAGAAATCCTAGTAAGGGTAGCAGAAAATTCCCAAATAAGTACGAGGCGCTTACAAGCTGCAACAGGAATTCACGACGAAAATATTTATCCGTACCATTTCACCCCGGTTCAGAATTTGTTGCCCACTGACTTACCAGCCAGATTGAATTTTTTTAATTAAAAACAAGACTTGGATCCTGACTTTCCTAAAAAGATATTGTTCACGGATGAGGCCATCTTTACAAGACGGGGTGTTTTTAATTGGAAGAATAATCACTCCTAGGAACAAGAGAACCCTCATGCAATTAGAGAGAGGCATTTTCAGCATAAATTTTCTATAAATATTCGGTGTGGAATTGTAGGCAATTTCATTATTGGGCCATATGAATTACCTGCACGCCTCAATGGTAACGAATATTTGAGGTTTTTGGAAAATGGTCTCCCCGGAATGCTAGAAGATGTTAAATTACTTATCAGGCAAAACATTTGATACATGCATGATAGCGCACCAGCTCATTATTCCATACAGGTTCGAAATTTCTTAAACCAAAATTTTCTCAATAGATGGATAGGTCGCGGCAGTGAATTTGCGTGGCCACCTCGTAGTCCAGACCTCAATCCCATGGATTTTTACATTTGGGTCCACTTAAAAGTGGACCCAAACAGGTGTACAAAAAAAAGTGGTGTACAAACAAGAAAGTGCAACGCGCGACAATAAGAATCTGCACAGATAGTAGACAATCACTACTGGCCCTGAAAAATTATAAAATAACTAAAGAATCAACGTGGGAATGTCACCAAGCACTTGTGAGAGCATGTCAGATGAATAACATCTGCCTGTGCTGGGTCAAAGGACACTCACAATGCAACGGCAATATAGAAGCTGACAAACTGGCCAAGAAATTTAAGACGTTATGGGATGAAACAAGTAGCTGTCAGCTGGCCAGAAATCTCTTGAGATATCCCAGCGAAGAGACGGCGAGGAACTATCTGGCAATGTCTAGGGGTAAACTGCGATTTGTTGGAGGAATCCTAACCGGACACTGCCGGGTAAGGAAACACCTCTATAACATGAGACAAAGTGACACACCTATCTGCAGAGGATGTGAACAAGACGATGAAACAATCGAGCATGTACTTTGCGAATGTCGCGCCGTGTCATCGACCAGAGAATCCATATTGGGGGAACGTTGGGCTTCTATGGCCAATTTGAGGGAAATGCCCCTGGGCAACATCATCACCTTTTGTACAACATTGGGCTGGTCGATGGCCTAGGGAGACATTTCCCTCACGGAGGAAGCACAAGGGGCCCAATGGGGCCTAAGTGCAGCGGATCACTGATCCGCACTCCGGACATATTCCAGATTCCAGAGACATTGGAAATGATGGACCATAATTTAGATTTGTTTTAATTATACAGTGAGCTCGTAAAGTTTGGAATAAATTCAATTAATCGTTATTGAAGGATTTTCACAGGAAATCCTCGGACACGTCAACCTTATTTTATAAAATGTCACTTTTTTCAGCCATCGATTTTTTTTTTGTTTTGTTCGTTTTTGAGCTATGACGTCATCGACAATTTTTTTAAATGACAACCCATATTTTTTTCACGGATTTCGATAGAGCACATTTTTCTGAGTGTGAATATGTCAAAAACATAGTACCTTTAACATTAAAGTTTTCGAGATATTCGGTTGCAAAGTTTATAAAATGTACCATGGCACCATGCATAAGCTATCGGGCGGGTCAAGATTTTTAATAGCTTATTGATTCTAATAGCTTATAGCTTATTACATTTTAAAAGATTAAGGAGTAATATTATTTATTTTGGTAGCTTATCGAACATTTTGAAAGATTTGGGAGTAATCTGTTTAATTTTTTAACAACAATTTAAACAAATAAAAAAATATTTTAACAAATAAATGATAAATAATTAAAGTAAAAAATAAAATCAGAGTAAATTTTCAAAGTGACCTCCATTCACTTCCTGGCAATATCCCATCCACCACTGAAACTCCTGCAGAACCTTACCAACAGTATCGGGTTGAATGGTTCGAATTTCATTGCGAATTCTGTCCTTTAATTCTTCGATGGTATTTGGTCTATTGAAATAGACTTTGCTCTTTAAATAGCCCCATAAAAAGTAGTCTAGGAGAGTGAGATCTGGAGATCTAGGGGGCCATTCGATAGTTCCCCTGCGACCAATCCAATGGTTAGGAAATACATGGTTTAAATAATCGCGAACGATCACTGCAAAATGGGGTGGTGCACCGTCTTGTTGGTACCATATCGTGTGATGGGGCAGATCTGGATCTACGTCATTTGGGTAAAGTACCGCAAGTGCAGGGACTAAGTCGTCTCTTAAAAATTCTAAATATATTTCACCTGTTAATACGCCTTCAAAGAAAAATGGGCCCAAAATACGATTACCTACAATACCAGCCCAAACGTTAACTTTTTGTGGAAACTGACTACGAGTTTCCATTTTCCAGTGTGGATTTTCAGGAGACCAATATCTACAGTTTTGCCGGTTAACTGTGCCGTCGAGATAAAAGGTAGCCTCATCAGAAAAAACAATATTGCGTAAAAATCCGTCGTCATCAATCAGGCGTTGCAACATAGTTTGGCAAAACTGTAACCTACGGTCAGGATCATCTTCGTTTAACTCTTGGACCAAAACCACTTTATACGGATGCCATTTGTTCAATTTCAAATATTTCAAGACGGAGCTTTGAACTATTCCGTTGTTTGCCGCCACTTGGCGGGTGGGTAAATGGGGATTTTCTTGAAGCTCTAGTAGAACATTCAATTTAACATCTTGTTGCACTGGTGGACGACCCGTTCTAGGGCGATCTCTCGTATGACCCACTTCTAAAAACTTTTGTTCTATTTTGCTAACGGTGGACTGTGTAATTGGTTCTCTGTTTGGATATTTGTTGTTAAATAAACGGCAAACTTCTACTTGTGTGCGAGCTCTGTCCCCGTAACCGATCATCATCAAAATTTCGATTCTTTACCTTTCACTCAAACGACGGACCATTTTTAAATAAAATGAATTATGATGGAATAATGATTAATCAACTTACTTAATGATATTATTCAACTGATTAAAACACAAACTTGCGAGGAAAAACTTCAAAATTGTGACAACTGTCAAAACTGTTGTTTTTCCTGCGCTTTCTTGATAAATGATTAGCATTTGGTCATCGCTTGTATAATTCATTCTTAAAACTTTGCAACCGAATATCTCGAACACTTTAATGTTAAAGGTACTATGTTTTTGACATATTCGCACTCAGAAAAATGTGCTCTATAGAAATTCGTGAAAAAAAATATGGGTTGTCATTTAAAAAAATTGTCGATGACGTCATAGCTCAAAAACGAACAAAACAAAAAAAAAATCGATGGCTGAAAAAAGTGACATTTTATAAAATAAAGTTGACGTGTCCGAGGATTTCCTGTGAAAATCCTTCAATAACGATTAATTGAATTTATTCCAAACTTTACGAGCTCACTGTATGTATTTCTTCACAAATTTTAAAAAACCTTTTTTACCCTCACGTAGCTGATCTTGATGACGTCTTTCGGAATCAACATTTTCATAATAAAAAATTGCGTGTGATTGGTGACACTGTATATGCTTTTTACTTTTTACCTAATACCTACCGTCATCAAACGAAACGCATGAAAAAGAAGTAAAATAGACAATACACGCGCTATCGAGCTTTCTTGTTTGTTAATTGCAAAACCACTAATTACTGGCAATAATAATTATTAAGATACCATTTTTATTTTTTATATATATTATATAAAATCTTATTATTCTTGTTATTATTTCTTAATAGTTACATAATATATTGTAAATTTACTAATTCACACCATTGATCTTTTAATGAAGATGCGTTGTAGTTTTATGAATGAGTTTATAAGAATTAATTCTTACAAATGCAAATGCAGAATTAATTCTTACATAAGCGATCATAAAAAATCCGGGACCTATATTAAAAAAGTTGTCTATTTTACCTCAGTTATCAAATTTGTTTTCTACAAGATAGTAATTTGATCCCATTTGATTCTAATTTGACTTAAAAAAGTCATAATTTCAATTTTACTCCACTATAATGTCATACAACGCAGTAAACTTTAATTTCTGTCTCTATATCTGCAGGAAACATTTCACACTCACCACATTCAATATTAAAATATGTATTTACAATATTATTCAGTTAGGCTTAACTCAGGTAAGCATGACCACGAAGGTAAGTTACCTCAACAAATAACAGCAACACTCAAGCCTATGCCAGGTACAAAGAGTTGCCTGTCTGAGCATAACCGGAGCTATGCGAACAACACCAACTAGAGCAATGGAGCTGATGCTGTGTCTTCCACCGCTAGATCTACATCTAGAAGAAGTGGCTTTAACTACCATGACTCGCCCCAAATCCGTTGACATACTACCAAGCGCAATCTGTGGCCAAACCAGAAGTCGCCTGTGGACTGAGGCTGTCAAAACGATACCCCTTTTACAGGCATGTGCAGATGGTATTCCGCCTTGTCTTTGATAAACCTTACACCATACAATCTACTGGTGATTGAAGGAGTGATTGAAGGGTGAATTGAAGGAGTGATTGAAGGGTGATTGAAGGAGACCGGCGTTGAAGGTGTAAACTATGTCTTCACAGACAAAAGAAGGAGCAGGCTGAGGTATATATTCCAGAAATCTGCGACTCCGATGCAACTGGACTTCGGATAAAAATGCCAGTGTGGTACAAACAGAAATCGCCGGTATAACTACTGCCTATGTTGGGTCAAACGACAGTCACAATGCAACGGCAATAAAGAAGCTGACACACTGGCCAAGAAGGCACCCCGCTTGAGAATCCTTGGGCCTGTTCCTTCAAGTACACTACCAATTGCAGCGAAACTCCAAATAATGAAGGAAAACACCCATAAGAAATTTAAGACGTTGTGGGATGAAAACAGTAGCTGTCAGCTGGCCAGAAATCTCTTGAGATATCCCAGCGAAGAGACGGCGAGGAATTATCTGGCAATGTCTACAGGAAAACTACGATTTGTAACAGGAATCCTAACCGGGCACTGCCGGGTAAGGAAGAACCTCTATAACATGAGACAAAGTGACACACCCTTCTGCATAGGATGTGAACACGCAGAGACATTTCCCTTACGGGGGAAGCACAAAGGGCCCAATGGGGCCTAAGTGCAGCAGATATCTGATCCGCATTCCGAGTTACCTGAAATGCTTTATTCATATTTTACTTAAAGTCTCATATAATTTCTAACCAAATATAAAAGTAGGCATTCGCCTTAATCCTTAATAATCAAGATTTTTTGTGCCTGTACCTAAGTAGCTACAAAAGTTTCAAATATAGACTTGTACCTATCAATGACGTATTATTTAAGTCTTTGCTGGCCCTCTTCTCGAGGTCACATCTTAGCCAAAAATATTGGCCCCGCTGGTATAAAATTATCCAATTTTAATGAATTTTTAAATATTAAAATTTGTTATACGAGCAAAAAATTAATGAAGAACATTTCGTACTTTTCAACTAACTAACTAATACCACTAACCAATAGCAAATAATTTTATTAAATTATATTATTTCTGTTGTCACAGAATTTTCAGAATTTTAAAATTTAAATAATTTAAAACGCTTGCCGATTTTTAATCTAAATTATATCAAAAATCGGCTAAATGACTGTAAAGTAAAATCTTGGACACATCCGTTATTTCAAATAAAATAACGTAGTAAAATATTATTGGAGATTTATTTTAGTAAGTAAATATATCATCTCAGAATGAAGTGTTTTTTTCATATCTGCAAATGTTTATTTTGATATAACTAAAGGAAGTGTTATAATATTTTCAGTAAATATTGAGATCAACCGTTTAATCAAATAATACGTTTACTTAGCATTTAAACTTGCCATGTAAACTTGGCAACATGGAAAATTAAAAGACGGAGCATCATTTATGAATAAAAGAATAACAAAACTGTATTACAGCTCCACATAATACTCATTAGAATCCTCAGTTTTAATACAGTTTGTGTATATGTCGTTTATCATTTACAGCGAGAATTAAGTGCATTACGACCGACTGATTATCTATTCACTTAATATATGGTACTACGTATTTTGCATAACTAGGTATGTGACGTCACAGAAATGCGTTCTGTTTACTGCAAATCTCTCGGTTATTTGTCTACGTTGGGTATCCAGTTCATTATACAGTATCCGGTGCAAAAATGTGTATTGCGTACGCTCTGCAGAGGCATTTAAAAGATTAATGATTCCCGTGACAGGTGAGTGACTCGGGATAGGCGTGCAAGACCGTCTGCACCGACGGGATAGCGGCAAGACTATAATTTGGCGAAGAGTTAGATCCTCCTTCATGAATTCTTTAGCTGTTTTTGCCGGCCGGCCGTCGACCTGGCGATTGTGATGTAGTCGATGCATCAGCCCCGAGTTTAACATCATTACTACTTAATGAGGGGCGCACGCGTTCCGAAACCCCATAGGGTTGTGTATTTGCAGCAGCAGCTTCTTATAAAATTTATTTGGCAAGTACTTTACAAGAGCTACCACCCTCCCATAAGATGTATATACTTAGTTACTCACGTAATCGATTCCTTGGAAGCATTTTCCAAAGTCTCTAGAAGTTCTAACTAATTTATTTATTACCTGGTATTAATTTGGACAAGTAAAATTCTCGTTGCGCTATCATGCAATGAATATAATCCATATATTAACATAGCATAAGTCACCCGGAGATACCTCCGCATCCAGTTAGTGCCACAACAAAACATTAGACAGTTCTGCAGATATATTTCCGGTGAATTGTTGTTGCTTTGATCTACAGCAATTTCTATGCGCATATGAAGCGCTTCTCGGGATAGTTCCTTGCCTTTTACACAGTCAATTTTCACTTTATTTCTGTCTGTGTCGGTGGAGCCGAGTTATGTTTATTTGTTGCATATAAATTATAAATTATACTGGTGTAATGCCATCAATTTGTGTAGGTAAATATCTGTAGGATGTATATCTGCATATAGCTCTGAGCGATTTCAACTTTGTATATATATGACAAGATTTTAGCTAAGATAAAACCACCTATAAAAATAGTAGAAAACTGCATATCTGTTTGCAGCTAATATTTTTAAACGTACGGAAAACTCAAAAGGGCTTAACAGTCTCTATAGGATATCTCAATAAAACGAACAAACAAGCGCCGTATATTCATAACGGTGTAAACACATCTCCTGGATTGAGTCGTTGGGGGTAGACGACGATTTATTTGGCGTAGTTCAAAGTTTTCTCAACTACAAAACATTAAAAATAGTTCTGTTTGCTCTCGGGATAGGATGCACTTGACATTCTACTTGTTTGTCGGGTGTATTTTTTTAAGGCAAACACAAGACCGAGAAGGTTTTATTAGGAGGAGGAATTAACTATGGTAAATTATTAATGGTATTATAGTTATTTATACAACAAGTGCAAAAAGTAATATGTTTCTACGTTCATGCAAAATCCAAAAAAGTTTTATTTAGGTGGCATTAGTAAATGTCAAATTTTATGTTTATGACATATCATGACAAATGATCACAAAATACTGTAGTAGAATGACAGATGAGTGCAATGCAATACAATGTTTATTCCACTAGTACAATAAAGAACCAGTTTTTGCACTAAATTTAGTTCAATAAAGTTTTGTTTTCTGCATGTAGAAAAAATATATTTTAAGAAATATTCAACTACGGGAGAAATGAGATTAAATAAACTAACAAATATACTGGGTCCCAGATCCGGTGGAGGAGAACTTTGGGAATATTGGGAATATGCCAATTATAATTTAGATTTAACAATATAGAATTGGATTTAATAACAGAATACAGACTTTAGTTAATTTAAGTAACTCGTATCTAAATCATAGAACGCGCTACTTCTGGAGTTCCACAAGGGTACATTTTAGGACCACTGTTATTT
>CAXKVY010004911.1:0-17703 GCA_964058915.1 Tetropium fuscum
ATCCTTGAATCGCCTTGTGTAATACTGTATCAGCCTTGGCTGTAAACAGCTATCCCCTTTTATTGAGGATCGTGCGTTCGATTCCTGCCCAGTCCCAACATTTTATAAACCACAAATAGTGAGTATACTTGTTATATTCCATCTTGTTATATATTTCTCTTTTATAATACACGTATATGTTTGTATCGGCAGAGAAGGGACGTGGAAATAACTGTTAATTTTGTTATTTAGTAATTTATGTAAAAATATCACACTATTAATATCTCTTCTATTTTATAAACTTGTAAAATGAAAGCGATTTGACAGTGAAACCTAGTGTTCGATATGAGAAGGAAATTAATGTCTCTGTATGTTTGCTAAAAGTGAAAATAATGCCAAGAACTTTTACTGACACTAATCGACATAATGTTGTGTAGTTTGTAATCACAGACAATTGTTTTTTCCTTGTGAAATTCCCTGTGAAACACCTTTCAATATTTAATGGCAATTTATTTACTAGGCACCATAATAGGCACATATGTTTAAATTTCTATAAGGCCGGATTGAAACATATCACAGTCCGAAAATGATTTACTGCTACAATAGCTATTTATCTAACCAGTTGGGGAAAGTACTATTTTGTGAAAGTACTACTCTGCGGAACGAGCGCTAGCGAGTTACGCAAAAGGATCCGAGTTACACAAAATAGTGTTTCCCAACGTGTTTCATACAAGATTTTTTTCTAATTTTCAATAATTTTATATTTTATGAGAAGAAAACTGAATTTTATACGTTTCAAAACAATCCAGTAGGTTGTAACTGTGTCACTTTCACTCGCTTTCACTTCGCTCGTCACTTTCATAGTTTGTCAGGTCTAAATAACCTATTATGAAATGAACTTTACAAAACCATTTTACTTTTCGTAACTGGTTGTGAAAAGTAAGACATTTCCTAACGACAAAGGGTTTTGAAAAGTGCCACTTTACATGTCAAAATTAGAAAAAATATTTTGTCATCAGCATACAATAATGAGGAACAACTGGAGCAGTGTTGATGTGTCATTTAAAAGGTAATAAAAAACACGGGAACAAGGACATATCCCTGTGGAATCAGATCCCATTTTTTGATTAATGTATGAATGAGGATCTCTGATTTACTTTGTACATTTACGTTTGAAAAATATACCTAGTTATGAAAATATACCTTAGTTATGGAATGAAAGAAGAAAAATGTCTTTTTCACATTTCACAATATTCATTCTTACATTTTTGTATTAAACGAGGTTTTCATCGTTTTTTTCCTTTACGTGAAAACTTTGGGATATTACAAAATATTCCTATATACAGGAGTCTGTTTTGACTACTAGAATATATTTTCATTATTCTCTAATGTTCTTGGTTGCATATGTTGTTATTACTCGAGTTATAACATTGTATTACTTTGTTAATTATCTTTATTTTATCTTTGTTTATGTCTGGTACCATAAGCTAAGAGTTACGATACCTACGCGTCAGAATGAATGCATAATTCATTTAAATGCATTTATTTCATATAAAAGGCCAGCTGCGCTGACCATCAATAACATTACTTCTGTATTCAGTTTGCTTTACGCAACAAAGTTTGTTCCTGTGTGAATACGTTAATTTTTGGTAGTTCTTCTGTGCAGACACTTATTTCTCGTATTATATGTTTTTTTCGAAACTCTAAATTTGAAGCCACAAAATTGCCTGACTATAAATTAAACGATAAAAAACGGATCATTATTACTTCATTCTGTCAGATTCCTATTTCTCAGAAAATAAAGATTTATTTCATCGTTAGTTACTAACACCCAAGCATCTCGTTTAAAAATAATAATTCATATGCTAATAAGTACAATATATATATATATATATATATATATATATATATATATATATATATATATATATATATATATATATATATATATATATATATATATATATATATATATATATATATATATATATATATATATATATATATATATATATATATATATATATATATATATACAGTGAGCTCGTAAAGTTTGGAATAAATTCAATTAATCGTTATTGAAGGATTTTCACAGGAAATCCTCGGACACTTCAACTTTATTTTATAAAATGTCACTTTTTTCAGCCATCGATTTTTTTTTTGTTTTGTTCGTTTTTGAGCTATGACGTCATCGACAATTTTTTTAAATGACAACCCATATTTTTTTTCACGGATTTCGATAGAGCACATTTTTCTGAGTGTGAATATGTCAAAAACATAGTACCTTTAACATTAAAGTGTTCGAGATATTCGGTTGCAAAGTTTTAAGAATGAATTATACAAGCGATGACCAAATGCTAATCATTTATCAAGAAAGCGCAGGAAAAACAACAGTTTTGACAGTTGTCACAATTTTGAAGTTTTTCCTCGCAAGTTTGTGTTTTAATCAGTTGAATAATATCATTAAGTAAGTTGATTAATCATTATTCCATCATAATTCATTTTATTTAAAAATGGTCCGTCGTTTGAGTGAAAGGGAAAGAATCGAAATTTTGATGATGATCGGTTACGGGGACAGAGCTCGCACACAAGTAGAAGTTTGCCGTTTATTTAACAACAAATATCCAAACAGAGAACCAATTACACAGTCCACCGTTAGCAAAATAGAACAAAAGTTTTTAGAAGTGGGTCATACGAGAGATCGCCCTAGAACGGGTCGTCCACCAGTGCAACAAGATGTTAAATTGAATGTTCTACTAGAGCTTCAAGAAAATCCCCATTTACCCACCCGCCAAGTGGCGGCAAACAACGGAATAGTTCAAAGCTCCGTCTTGAAATATTTGAAATTGAACAAATGGCATCCGTATAAAGTGGTTTTGGTCCAAGAGTTAAACGAAGATGATCCTGACCGTAGGTTACAGTTTTGCCAAACCATGTTGCAACGCCTGATTGATGACGACGGATTTTTACACAATATTGTTTTTTCTGATGAGGCTACCTTTTATCTCGACGGCACAGTTAACCGGCAAAACTGTAGATATTGGTCTCCTGAAAATCCACACTGGAAAATGGAAACTCGTAGTCAGTTTCCACAAAAAGTTAACGTTTGGGCTGGTATTGTAGGTAATCGTATTTTGGGCCCATTTTTCTTTGAAGGCGTATTAACAGGTGAAATATATTTAGAATTTTTAAGAGACGACTTAGTCCCTGCACTTGCGGTACTTTACCCAAATGACGTAGATCCAGATCTGCCCCATCACACGATATGGTACCAACAAGACGGTGCACCACCCCATTTTGCAGTGATCTTTCGCGATTATTTAAACCATGTATTTCCTAACCATTGGATTGGTCGCAGGGGAACTATCGAATGGCCCCCTAGATCTCCAGATCTCACTCCCCTAGACTACTTTTTATGGGGCTATTTAAAGAGCAAAGCCTATTTCAATAGACCAAATACCATCGAAGAATTAAAGGACAGAATTCGCAATGAAATTCGAACCATTCAACCCGATACTGTTGGTAAGGTTCTGCAGGAGTTTCAGTGGCGGATGGGATATTGCCAGGAAGTGAATGGAGGTCACTTTGAAAATTTACTCTGATTTTATTTTTTACTTTAATTATTTATCATTTATTTGTTAAAATATTTTTTTATTTGTTTAAATTGTTGTTAAAAAATTAAACAGATTACTCCCAAATCTTTCAAAATGTTCGATAAGCTACCAAAATAAATAATATTACTCCTTAATCTTTTAAAATGTAATAAGCTATAAGCTATTAGAATCAATAAGCTATTAAAAATCTTGACCCGCCCGATAGCTTATGCATGGTGCCATGGTACATTTTATAAATTTTGCAACCGAATATCTCGAAAACTTTAATGTTAAAGGTACTATGTTTTTGACATATTCGCACTCAAAAAAATGTGCTCTATCGAAATCCGTGAAAAAAAATATGGGTTGCCATTTAAAAAAATTGTCGATGACGTCATAGCTCAAAAACGAACAATACAAAAAAAAATCGATGGCTGAAAAAAGTGACATTTTATAAAATAAGGTTGACGTGTCCGAGGATTTCCTGTGAAAATCCTTCAATAACGATTAATTGAATTTATTCCAAACTTTACGAGCTCAGTGTATATATATATATATATATATATATATATATATATATATATATATATATATATATATATATATATATATATATATATATATATATATATATATATATATATATATATATATATATATATATATATATATATATATATATATATATATATATATATATATGTTGTATAGCAACAGCATAATAGTGTCACATATTACAAAAGTTAAATATAGCGCAGTTATTTGTTTGTTTTAAAGTTTATTCTAGGGATTAATGGTGGGATTAGTAGAGCTTAGAGATATAGATTTATAATAAATACAATACCAGATGCTACATCATCAATTGTATTGTTGTGTTGCCGAGGTGATTCATATATGAGCAGCTATGAAAATTAAATTATTTCTTCTGTTAGCTGCGCTGCTCCTTGGGTACTGCAGATCGGCTCCTCGTACTGATGATGACCGTGATTATATTATTTCCGTTTTAGAGAAAGTTCCAGAAGGAGGTAAGAAACGAAGAAAATATAATTTTATATAAGTTTTAAGTGTAAAGTTATTGTTTTAGACGTAAAAGTGAGAACCTATTAGGTACACACATTTTAAAATCTGTATCTTCTCGTTTCAGAGAGAAGGCAGTTCATTATACACCAGCTGTATTTGGGATACATTATGAATCATCCAGAGTATGTAGTAAGTATAATAAGTACCTAATATTTTCGTAAAAATTAAGTTGCACTTTTTTATCTACAAAATTTATTTCATTTCTATATGAACCAGGAATTCTTCATAGGATAATAAAAAATATAGTTTATACATTTATCCTCCAATAAAGTTGAATATTAGTAAACTACAGTTGGTCTGTAAAATTCTAACAGGTGGATTTAGAAATAAAACTTACTACAGAGAATCATAATTTAATACATATACATATCCATTTAGTATGGTATAAATAAATACCACCATTTTGGAAACATTGAATTAAAAGTAAAATATTTTTAAATATTCACGCTAATTGCAAATTATTATGATTATTTCTGTGTCATGCCCTGTGTGTAATGTAATAAAAAAACACAATCAAAATTTTCATTTAGGGAGACAAATAAAAAAGATAGGAGATATAATCACCATAACTTTAATATAATATATGTTAACGAAATACCCTAAAGGTTCTTGTGGTGTAAAAAATCTGCTACAAGAGTTCTTATTTATGTCCCTAAAGTCAGCAGTCTGCAGACTCATCACTTTATGAATTTTGTGCGATATAAATCGTTATAGGTATTACTAAACTATTTATTGTCAACACATTTCTTGATAATGTAACACTATTTTAAAATTAAAAACAACTACAATTTTCATGCGTATTGGCATATCTTCAAATAAATGATCAACATATCAAATACCATACCAACATGTCAGTAATGTACATTGCCCTATCATTTACCGATACTAACTCTGTACGAGCTTCTACTAACTGTATAATTTTTTTAAATATTTTTGTTGCTTGCACGAAATCCAGTGTAATTGCGTAAACACCTTGTATATAGCCAACATTTAAAATTAAGATGATATCCAGTATTTCTCACGAGCGTATTCCTGCAGTTTAAAAAATGTCATGTAAATTGGACCTACACATATAGGAAAATATTTTCACTTATAATATCCATAGTGCTTAAATTAATTGCGATTATTAATTGAAGGTCGTGGGATATTCGGTAAAAATATTTCACACTACTTAAATTTTTTTTTACGAAAGACAAAAATTCATGGTGAGCCATGGAATAACAAAAATTTCTACGGCTGACAAGTACAGACCTTGGTCAACTTCCACCACCTGTCATCTAATCATTGTTTTTGCGCAATTCGCTGATTTATTAGATTGAGTTTTTGAAAATGTCTCGTTTTGGGAAAGGAAAGTCAAGATATTATTAGGGAAGAAGTTCAACATTTAATTCCAGATAATACTAAAAAATCAAAGTGACAGTTTGGAAGCAGTTCATGGAATTTTGTAGAGAAAAGTCCTATAACATTGATGAGAAAACTATTTCCACCGAGCTAGCTAGCCCATGTCTTGGATGATTTCGCTTTTAATATGAGGAACAAAAATTCCGAGGACTATAATGTAATGTTTAACGGCTAAGCAAATGCAAGAAATATGTTTTGATAATTATAACAGAAAGTTTGATTCAATTTCGATGTTGAGTTTGCAGTAGCCCGGGCAGTACGCGATGCTGAACGAAGACAACTTCAAAAGGACCCTGTAAAAATAAAATTAAGTGCTTATAAAGATTACGGGACAGCAAATAGCCAGTCAATTAAGCCCTATTTGCAACTGAATACACCATCAGAATGAGGAGCAGCATTCCTAGTGCATCAATAAGCGTAGAAAGTACTAGTTCTAATTAGCAAAGTAACGTTTATAATAATTGTACGTTTAATATTACTAATAATGATGTCACTAAGTAGAGAACAAGTTTTCTCAAATATTGTGTTGACAAAAACAAATCAATTAATGTTCCTTGTTATTAATGCAATTCAACTCTAATAGTGAAATATTAACATTAAAATATATGTTTTTTTTGAAATATGTTAACAAAGATTTTAATTTTGAATAAAATAGGTGCAATTTCTTAGTTTCATAAAATAGGATTTCCCTACTTCAGTTGTATTAAACTTTTATAAATAACTTAAAGACATCACATCTTATATATTCATCCGTTATTAACATTAATATACTAAAAGTGGTGAAACATTATTTATTTTTGATAATTATTCTAAAAACCCTTACGAGACAATACCTACTCTTTTTAAAATGCGAAATATTTTGATGAAATAAAACGCAGTTTTCTAACTTTAGTTACATAAAACTTTTATATTATAAATAATTTCAACACATCTTATGTTATAGTCATATATTAACTATCTGGTATAAATGTCAGTGGAAAATCATTTATTTCTGATAATTACTCTGAAGTACTTGGAACATTATAAATTATAGGTGCATAAGAGACTCAATGTGAATTTTCTAGGTGAATGTCATTTTCTAACTTTATTTTCATAAATATTTATAAATAACTTAGAGACATCATTTATTTTTGATAATTATTCTGAAGTATTTACTTCAAGATTTATATGTTTAAAAAAATGAAAAATTTCTTAGTGAAGTAATATATAATTTCTTTTCTCCAAGACAATAATTAAAAACTTCTAGTCGGAATAATAGTTGGACTCTAATTGGAATCATAAAATGTAACAAGATAGTAATGGCTGCCGAACTTTACAGACGTCGATTAGATGAATTTTTATATTTTTATCATAACAAAGTTTGATCAGCCAAAATAATAAAGCATATATAGAAAAATGGCACCAGGTTCTAAAACATACGGATTATGTACTTTGTGCAAAAAATATTCAGATATTGAAAAATATTATCATCAGCTTATTATAGTGTTTTCTTTTGATATACAAACTAGAGTCAAAAATGGTGCGGCATTTTACAAAGAAAACCCGTACCAATTACTATTGATTACTAAGACGCGGTAAATCACATCACTATGCAATACAAAAGGATATTTAGTGTAAAATTGTATACCGCCACCATTTCTTGTGAATAGAACTAGGATCTCCAGTCCGCGGCTTACCATATCGGTCGCTATCCCTCTTCAACTCATATGTCCCATTTCATTTCTCGCTCACTTAGAAGACACTTGCATGAACAAGCTGGCGATTTACTAGTTAGGTTATTTATTATCAGTATATGTAAGACTGTTAGTAAAATTTATAACAAATTAAGTCACCAATTTGCGGCATATGTTATTATTTGCACATATTATGTGCACATATTGCACAGTTACACTCGCATTGATATTTGCCACTGTCACTTATTAGTAGCACTCTTCACAGAAACTCACATCAGAAATTCATATCACTATTCACTATCTGAAAATAAGTAGTTTTCACTACTGTCTTCATTTACATTCATTATGACTGGTTTAACGGGAGTATCCGGAGTATCCATCATAATATCGAAATCCCGCATTCTTGATTCCACCTTCTTCACGTGGTCTACACATTTTATCCAGTTGGCTGCATTTACTTCCTTGATTACACCATTGAGAAGTTTTTTCACATCAGCTAACTTAAATGTTGTATTTTCTCTAGGAACTTTCCTACTACTACTCCTTTTACTACTCCTACTACGAAATTTAATTCTTGAAGCACTCGCATATTTATTTTGCCATTTCAAATGACAGAAAAATTTGAAATTATTAATTAATTAATTTCACACGTTAAAAATTTCCTTGCTTAACAACTTGCTAAAAACTTAACAAAAACAAGCCTCTGATTGGTTAAAAAATGGTGGCGCGAAATTTGCAAATAAATTTTTGAAACTTTAGACGGATCGAATTTTGTTCCTCTGCGTATATATTATTGTCGTCATACAATCACATATACAATATATACAATCAGTTGTACAACGTGTGTATTTAAAATTGTCAACAATTTTCAGTGTTAAACAAGTTGCGTGGTTACTTCAACAACTTTTCAGTTTTGTAATCAAGTTTTTGTATGATGTTTTGTTTCAGGCTATTCCGATACCTGAAGAAGTGACGGCGAGAATATACAATTTATTTCTGAAAGATTACCGTATACTTCCCATCGATCAGCAAGCATACTCACAACTTTGCTTCCCAAGTGGCGAGTGCGTAGACACCGCCGATCCTGGTGTATATCCCTAAATGTGTGTTTTAAGACTGAATAATACTTTATTTATATGTACATAAGTGAATAAAAAAATATAGATATTTTGTGGAATATTTTAATTTGTTTTTATTGAAATGTATTCATTATTCATCGCCACCTATGTATAGGTATATTAAAATGGTATTTTATTTTTTATCATAGCACCTATGACATTGGTACTCCTGGTATGAAAATGCTGGTAGAAATTGATCAGATCAGAAAATATTATAATATATATATATATATATATATATATATATATATATATATATATATATATATATATATATATATATATATATATATATATATATATATATATATATATATATATATATATATATATATATATATATATATATATATATATATATATATATATATATATATATATATATATATATATATATATATATATATATATATATATATATATATATATTTAATCACAGGTATAAATATGTAAACAATTTTACATTTGTTGCAGGTGAAAAACGAACAGTTATAACATTATGAGTATGTCCTAATGTATAATTTAAAATAACTGTCTTAAAATAAATTAATAGTACCTATCTACTATTTTCAAGATGGATACAATAAATCTATAATGGATACAATAAATAATATATAAACATTACATAAAAACAAGCGGACCATAAATAGCAAAATTGTCCGCTCTCTTCGGGCCCCATTTTGTATATTCATTCCGACAACAAATTTTGCTACTTTGTGCGAATCTGCTTTATTTGCTGAAAGACACGAGAGATATATTTTGAGTAGCTGCGAACCATGCCTAATTGCCGCTATTTTGAATATACCTCAGTTCTTTATTTATAGTCATTTTACAGGCAAAATATGTAAAAAGTAAGAAATTAAATGTATATAAAAAAGAATAAACGTAAAATAAAAAAAAATATGACACAGGCAGAGAATCCGAGCGACTGGGCTGTGAATCTAATTCAATTCAATAACATCCACGCTGTTATGAATATACTATTGAAATCTATTTTTTATTTTTGTTTAGTACGCCACTGTCCGAACATTTGTTATTGCCTTTTCAGTTGAAATTATATATAATAACCTAGGCATACGCTTCGGTGTATATAATATATGGTTTATCAATATAAGAAATCAAAATGAATCCCTTGAGACAATAATAAAGGGATTTGTAAACTTTTTCGTTTTGATTTCTTGAAATAAAGTTTACTCTAAAGTAAGCTAAAAGATACTTGTACTCAGTATTATTTTATTACGAAGTATGATACGTAATTTATTTTTGCAAGCATACTGTGTGCACAGTTGGGTGGTGTGTGTTTGTTATACATCATGTCACATCATCGAATTATTTGAATTGATTTGATATTAAAGTTTTTCTAGGAAACTAAAATGGTACAGCTACAAATCCAAATAATCTCTCAATACGAATTATAGCCTTTATCATAAGTATACTGAAATGGCTTACAGAAGATAACATACGTCATCATATATGCACAGAACGATAATGCTGCCTATCAATAGGAATCTATCGATAACTAACCTATCAATATATATATATATATATATATATATATATATATATATATATATATATATATATATATATATATATATATATATATATATATATATATATATATATATATATATATATATATATATATATATATATATATATATATATATATATATATATATATATATATATTGAAAAAAGCGAGAAAACAGCAAAGAAAATCGTCCAAATTAAAATAAGAAAAGTGTAAATCAAGTTTAGAAATTAACCAGCCGTAAATACAAACTATTACTAGTAATATTTTAAATATTCTTCGCACACAAGTGTGTACGGGTTGAAAAGCATCATCATCAAGAAAAGCTCAATTAATACAAAGTACCAGAAAGTACAAAGTACCATTGATATTATTATTAATCAGCTGTTTTGCATCCAGAACGAGATTGCAATATGGACGAGAAGTACGAGATGCCGAATCACATCGCAATAGTTCAAGAAGTGTAGTGTTTGTTAATTTGAAAGTGTCAGTGACCTCCAAGGTTTTAAAGGATTAACATAATGAGACTAAGGTAATACATGCTTTATTGAAATATTTTTCCGTTGCAAATTTGCACAATATTTCTTATTTGTTTGCCCAAGATTCTTGATATCCCATGTAAATTTATAGTTTCTAAGTTATTCAGTTCAGGTAATTTTAAGAAATTTTAGATGCAAGTGTTATTGTAAAACACGAATATAATTATATGATTTTATAATAAATATCATTATCACATTAAAATTGGAAACAATCTTTTCTTCCAAGCAAATTAGAGACATTTTTCCACAGATATTTACAATCTGAAAAACAATAATTTAAAATAAATCATTGCGTTAAGTTCACTACTTAACGCAAGTCTGTTTTAAACTCCCCTTGGGACAGATGTTTCATTGCTCTAGAATGTACAGAGAATGTACAAGCTAATAAATTTCAAATTTATTGAATGTTGAAATCAAATTTATTGATGTATAAAGCTGAAGGGTAGTCGTGACTGATTAGTTAAGATGAAAACGTAAAATCTTAAGGACGCAGTCAATAACGCAGATTGGCCTAGATAAGAAAACTCTTTGTTAGTGTCAAGCGTTCGGAAATGTTTATTTACTTTCTCAAGACATCAATTTCACGTTAATGTCTTGAGAAAGAATAACGAAAACCATTTAAAATTAGCAGGGATGCAGTCAATTTTCTTCTAAAAAATACACTATTTTTAAATTTATAGCCTTCGATATTTTATTTTTTCTTATGCAGGAAATGTACAATAAATTAATACGTCCACAATTAAAATTATATACTAAAAAAATAGTTTTATTTACAATTTGAGATTGATAATGAAGTTAACACATTAATGGAATATATTAGGAACATTCTTTGCACCTCATTTTATTTCACTTGATTAGGTACACAATGTTATAATTTATATAACAATTTATATTTCCCTTCATTTTGGTGAGGTTTTAGTCGCTCTAGCTTCTGCACATAAATCTGTATATTTAAGATCAACACTATATCAAAAATATATATAAAATATAAAAAATGTAAAATTTAAAATTATTTATATAAAAGCTCCTACTTCAGTTATTTCAACGCTTCTAACTATCTGGGCTATGACTTAACAGGCATTCAGTCAGGTTATGGGTCTGTAGTTCCTTGGATCTGATAATTCTCCTTGTTTTGGGATTAATCCCTCGACAAAACAGGCCGGAATCTGCTATTCCCAATTCAGCTAGAAATTGTATCCTCATTCAGTCTGTCATTGTGGGGATACAATGACATTGAATTTCCCCATTCAGCCAGTCATGTATAATTATTGTAGATAATATTCTTATATAGCTACCTACTTAATGTTATTTTGGTTTGATTTAAATCATATCAAATCACTTTAAACTATTTAAGATTCGTGATATGAACTCCAAAAATAGATACAAACGAATTATATCAAATAGCGAAATACACCAAATGGACCTCAAAATTATCTGGAATTATGTTAAAAAGGATTAAGTGATAAACGAATACAAGATACCGTTTTAATCACCATATTACTGTGAAGGTCGTTATTTGTTTACTATGTTATTTAAATGCATTTGTTTTATCGCTCTATAATATATTTATTAATCTAATAAGCTTGTGTGTTTTAGGATTAAGGAGACCATTCATTTACGCATTCATTTTTCATTGTATTTATACTGGCTATATTTTTTATTGTCATCAATTGTAATTTTCAATATGGAAGTCCTTAGTTTTGTTATGAATCAATGAGGCCTGATATTTTTGGAATTGATTCCTGGTCACGTTGAATATGATCTGCGAGGAAAATTTGTCAAAACATACCTTGCAAAAACATTTTTTGTGCACTGGACGCGAAGTAGGCATTTCGCGTCCTCCGTAGCGGCTGCGAAATTTTCACGATTTGTCAATGAGCGAACCGTCAGTGTTTTATATCATTTCCATAGAAACGCTGAGAGCTGACGCCACCATAAGTATATTATTATTATAATAATTGTTTTGGTGCCAAAAATTAGAGCCATGCAGCGGTTGCACAAAAAATAGTGTGTATACGGCCGCGAAATTTTTGTTAGCGACCTCTAGATTATTTCGGCAAATTTTTTATAAGAACTTTGAATGAGGATTATTGGGCCTGATACGACCACGATGTACCACGCCAACCTTCAGCTTCCTATGGATTAAAAATTCACTAGATGAAGATGAGGCAAAACCCAAAATTCCTTTTTCTGTGAACACCTTTACTCTACGGTCTGTAAATCAGAACAGTGATGTAATATATGCTCCATGCTCCATGACCGAAATTATCTCTGGTCAAACATTTTGTGGTATAAGGTGGAGAGAGTATTTAGCATGCAAGAAGTGCCCTACTTGGTGTACAAATACTTCTTTTATAGATAATATACCTTGGTATTTTGCCATTAATGCCATTGTCACATATCGTACAATGACTGAATGAATTTTCTTATCCTAGATGAGCATCTAAATTCTAAATGAGTACTAATAATAGGCTACTATAATATAATGTTATAATGACATAATACCTTTGTCAGGTACCTGAACTTTAGTTATAAAGCTTCTTAAAATATTAAAAAATTAAGCCTTTATATCTCATGAATAACGTAATGAACACCAAATTGTGACGTATTTAGGAACTAATCAATCACTACATAAGCTTTGGTCGACTAATAATAAACGACAATTTATATGCCTTTATCTTCTAATGAGGAGCCATGATACATTCCAATATATATATATATATATATATATATATATATATATATATATATATATATATATATATATATATATATATATATATATATTAAAAGTAATATTCTCCAATTCTCCAAAGATTTGTGTAAATTGAGATTTGCGATCTCTGAGTTCTAACACTGCTTCAGGTGCTGGTGCTCCAGTCATCCATTTAATGTTGAGCATGCCATCTTCATCTACCTTCCAGCCATGATCTTTTTTTTTGTTTTGTACACAGTTATTTACCAAATGATGGATTTTAATAGAAATAAACAAACTCTAATTTAGGGTGCCACCATTTTCAGTTTAACCAATGTATGTAATACATACTGTTGTCCAGAGGATAATGGGATGTCAGAATAAAAGTACTATCAAGGTAAGTACCTACCTATATTTATATTTGCATTTGTTGTTAGTTTTTGTAACATTTAGTTTGAAAAGTAAAAAAGTTTTGAAAAAGTTATCAGTACTGATCTCAAAAAGAAATGTAGGATGTTACTACTTTGTAACTTTCTTTTGTCTTTTGATATTTCATGTATGTTTAAATATTTTACATATGAAATAAATGTAAAAATGGCGACTTTTTGTGGGTTGGTAGGTTTTTGCATTTTCCAAAGCGGGGAATTAATACCAATAATTTAAAATTAAAGCAAAATTAATGTTATGGGAACTTATTTTTATTTACCAAAAAAACAAATTCCAAACCATTAATTTTATAAAGTTTTTATTTTATTCTATATCGTCCACTACAAAATCTAAATCTTCAACATTGTCACCTTCAACATCTTCAATAATATTGGCACCCTGCATTTTTTTATAAAAAGGCAATGCATCTGCAGGAATAAGATACATCATTTCCTTTAAATTCTGCAATTTCGCTTCAACGATAGGCTTGAAAGGCCACTGTAGCCACAGTGGTATTAACTGTGGTCGTTGGGCCACAGTGGTATTAAGTCGCTAAAGATTTATTTCTTCGTTACCAGGTTTACCTCGAGAAGATTTCTTTATCGAAATTTTTTGAAAGGGTTGTGTAAAATCATGTTGCTGTATCATTAGCCAAAATGGCTCTTGTTTTTCAATTTTGATTGACCTAATATTAAATCAATTAGTTTTTTCATCTGTCTTTTCAATATTCATGACGCCGAAAAAATATTCGACAGGCATTTGGGTGGCTACCAATAGTCTCGTCTTTCTGCAAGAACGCATTACCTCGATGTAGTCATCTGGTTAGTACAATCTTTGCTGTCGTTTAAGAGCTGATTCAATCTCACTGAAGTCAGTACTGTTTGGCAGTAAACTATAACCAGAACAAAGACATTTTACGGTATAATGCTTTCTAAGTTCGTGTGTGTACCATGCAATATCGATTTAGACATAAGTATTAACTTAATGTTTCGATTCTGCCCACCGCAAGAATAAAATACGATGCCTTATAAAATAAGGCTAATAAAATATGATACCTGTAGGAATTCTAGGAAGCGGTAAGGTTTTTTCTAAGTCAAAACTTAAACATTCATGATCTATTTCTTCTTTTGTTATCTTGAAATCATCTCTTCTCATTTTCTGCGCCTCCTCTGCTACTTGCCAATGCTTGTTATGTTCCTGCTTAAATTTTTCTTTTTTCTTCATTCTTTTCATTGTCTATCTTCATTGTAAGAATTATCGCAAACGTTGCAGGTGTCTTTTTTTAAAGCCTTTATTTTTAAAATTAATTTCGTGTAGAATATGTTCTTGTATGACATTAGGCTGACTGGATTGGCTTCTTCCTGTTTGTACATATCATACATTTTTATCAGGGGGCAAATATTCCGCCTGTGTTTGTTCTCGACGGTAGTGTGACCTGTACTTAGATATTTTATCAATATGATTAACAACAGCTGGATTTCTTGGATAGCATCGACTTGGGGATCGTTATCCTCAACAACATGCACGGGAATTATTTCGTCACTGATATCTTCAGGTGCGTCTATTTCTACTTTTGATAAATCTTCCTGTTCAATTTCATAATGCGGGTCTGCCACCGAGTCGTAACTATCTTCTACAAAAGTTTCATCAGAGATATTGTCGCATTTATCAAACATAGCAATAGCAACAGGTGTAATAGTTGTTACATCATTATTTTGAGGTATTGTGTCTTCAGATATGGCGATTTCAACAGCAACGATGAGTGAATCTGGTCATCAGGAATCATGGATCTGGGGAATCCGGAAACTGCAGTAAAGTTTCCTGATCAAGTCCATAAATAAAAAAATCTAAAAAAGAGATATTTTTTATTACGCGAAATGACTACCACACCAATGGTGGACCCATGCAAAAAAAAACAAAAACATATTTACAAACTTTATTTTTAAAGTGAAGTTAACTGATTTGACTAATTAATTTAGTTTTGTTTGCAGAGCAAGAACCGCTCATTTATAAGACTTTTGTACTGAACTTTAAAGGTAAAACTAAAAAAAAACAACAAAATAACATACTTGCTTCAAAATTTTAGCAGTTTTAATACTGTACATTGCACTGAATAATAAGTGTACTTTCAGAGACTTACACTATATTACAAGTTGTTTTTAAACTATCTAGATCACTACGATTTACACTATTAAACTTGCTAATTAAAAACAAGATAAAACATAAACTAGGTTATGTTAATGTAATTGAAGAACCCAATATTTGCAGAAAGCTACCAACCCACTAGGGTGCATATGGCGCTATATTAAAATAATATCAAGTGGGTTTGTAGGTTTCTGCAAATTAAAAGTTTGAACTAAATAAATATGTGGGTTAGCATTTTATAGTTTTATAGGGTATATAATTAATTGAGGCTTGGTAGGTTTTTTCAGAATACAGAACGCGTATTTTATTACCCAAATACGCATCCCATCCAATATCTTGTATATATTGTGGGTTGGCATAGCTTTCTGCATAACGCCGTCCAGTTATTCCAATAGGTACTACAGAAAATTTTACTTTCACAAGAATGTACAATCATATTTTCAAATATAATATATAAAGAAATTTCAGAAATTAAACAGTTTTAAATTAACAATATGCATAAGCCAATGACTATGTAATGTGGATGTAGGTATAGATTGCTATCTATATACGAATAACCTAGGAATGACATTGTATTATAATAATATACAACACATATTTATTTCAGAAAAAAATAATAAAAATACATTATATAAGTACATGTAATGTAATGTAATGCGCAGTTCTTCAATGTACTGTTTGACACGTCTATTCTTCTACACTTATCTATAGCAATAAAATATAAATATATCAGTTAATGTGTCCTTATACTTATAGAATGGGGCAGATTAGTAAACGATCGTATGTCTGTATCTCAAAGCATATAAGAACGGCCTAATGTTACACAATTGTCCGCAAATATTTTTTCTACAGAACGTAATCATGTTCTGCACAGATCTGTCCTCTCACTACCATTTGTGGAAGTTGCTTGTCTTGTAACACAATATTTGTCTATATCAATTAATCTCGATATATTTATTTTCTGAGATTTTTTAAGGACGTGTTCCAATGTCACTGATATCCACGCATCTGTTCACGGGGAAGCAAATGATTGTTCCATCGAATGCTCCTCTTGAATCGTAATAGGATTTCGGTTTGCTAGCCAGGTTGTTGTAAAAATTGTAATACTTCACACTTTTCAATTCTTCCTGCAAAAGGATTTTGTTATCAAATATTAAAAATATACAAAATGTAAATATACAAAATACTTACGTATGTTTTTATAAATATACATAAGTATTTTTTATTATTAGTTTAGGGGAAACAAAAATTATAGAGTAATTTATAAATGTTTAATATGTCACAAAATTGCATAAATGGAACAAAACATTTTCGAAAAAATAACTGAAGTAAAAATCTTAGTTTTTAATCCACTTTTAAACTCAACAGGAAACTGTCGATTATGCAAAATAAAATTATTATTAGAGAGTATGAGTTGGTTTAGGACAACTCTAGACCTGTTGCTCATAATCAAAATAATGTTGTCAATGTCCGCTTGAGGTAAACGTGCCCATTCTGTTGTCAGAAGCTCCCGGAATCAG
>CAXKVY010004912.1:0-29692 GCA_964058915.1 Tetropium fuscum
GTACAGTGTAATTCTACTGTAGGTGTAAAGTACAATTAGTACTATATACATAATATTAATTATTTGCAGACGGTAGGCTAGCAGTTATGATTTCCTGCCACCATCTATCAGCCTATAATTTGTTCCATCTTTATCTTTATCTTTATATTTCAAATTCGAACTTATATTATTATCATCTTCCTTGAAGTTATCCATACAAACTAGACTTGCCTCTTGCCTGTATGAGGAATTGCTAAAAAATCTTGGCGGGGTGGCACGGTGGCACAGACTAATAGAAACACGATTAACCGTTTTCCTTTTTGAAAAATGACCCTCCTATTAAAATAAATTTAATATAACATTATAATATGATCATTCTAATTTATAACGTCTACAACCCCATGGCGATATAATGAAAATAACAACTGAAATGAAAATACAAATTTTAGAGGCCGGTCAACAACCATTCAAATTGTAATTTTAAAGGTATGTAACACTTTTTAGCGACCTTTAAATCATGTTAAGTGTCGGTCAAGGGGTTGACCAGGACCACCCCGAAGGATGACCGTAATACAGGTAGTGCGTTTCACCTTTAACCCTTGCGGACCCTTGCAGCACTTGCTACAATTGGAGCAAACTTCCTTATATTGTTATTACTACTTCCTAGGAAGGGTCAGTACTTTTTTAGTATTTCTCGATTATTCTTGTGGGAATTTTCGAATGAGAAATATGTAACTAAACCATATGTGATCATTTCACAGGCGACGTGGCAGCGAATCAGTATTTTTCATATTATAGACTTCGCTGTCAGTTGATGTTCTTTTAGTAATGCGTCTTGTCACTCTCCTTCTTCAGTCTTCTTCTTCCTGTCCGTACCATATACTATAATTAATAATTCCAAAACCTATTATTGAGGATCATAATAAGTATACATGTGCATCTAGGTGGCACTTTTAATCATTCGCTGGGTTACTGATAAGCTATTATATGAAAAGTTTGATATATTTTTCATCCTCATGATCGGCACGTGAAAAGTTTTTAGATTTTTTTTCTTTCTCGCCATGGAAATCCACTTATGTCTTTGAGGCAGCTTATGCTGATTTAACAAAATTTAACAAAAAACTATTTGATTTTCTTTTAGGCATGACTAATGGGTGTAAATACACTTTTTAAATTGGAATACTAAAAAACCTAATTTAGAAATATCATATTTAGATATATTATAACAGAGGCTTACCTAAATCACATACAGGCCGTCTCAATAGCGCATGCGTGAATTTGCCGGGCACCTTTCAGGAATTTAAAATTTAAATTAAATAAATTTGGAAGATGCCTAGTTTAGATCGTAAATCGTTCGATATGTTCTCTCACAAATTTTGTTTATTTGGAAAAGAAAAGAAATCGTGAAATATTATAGATGTGTAACAGCTGTTAATATATTTAAGTGTGTAATGGGAAACGTTGATTTATTATTTATAAGTTTACTCGTACTTTATTTAAAAAAAGGAATAGTTCATCAAAGCTAAATAGTGAGGTTATTTTTAACGTTTTATTCTGATGGGAATGTTCTTTGAATAAATCGAAAGAACTGGAATAACGGTTAAAATAAATAGGATAATATAGGAGAAAAGTGCATTTTACGGTAATTGTGGGAAACTCTGTTTTTTTTATACGTACTTACTATTAATTTTCTATATAGTCCCATCAATATTTATATTTTCTCATAGGTATTAGGTACCCAAGCATATTTTTGTGTAGGTGTAAAAGATATCAATATCGTATACATTATCATATTGGCACGATAGCTCAGCGAGCTAAGAAGTAATGTGACAAATACGTGTAGTTTAAAGACCACCGTGTTAATGGGTTCGATCCCCAGCACAACAGATGGCAATGTTGGTGGGTAATAGATGTTTGTCTGCATTTTTCTTCAATATGTAAACCCCCTTCCGGGGGCACAGCTTTGACTTTAGGGGATGTCTAATTTTTGTGGTGTATTTATTATCACGACTGTAATAGTTCTTCGCCTTTTTTAATTACGTTATGGTATAATACCTATTTTGCCATTTTTAATTTTAGAAATCTAAAATCTTTTAGGTGGAAATAAATGATGTTCTTTTTGTCCTACAAAGAAACAAAAATCATTGCCAAACTCTCCTTTATAATTGTAACACTTTATACTAAATCCTTATACTTTTTTGGTTTAATATTGTTTAAGCTTGCAGAATGTAATTTGCAAAATATAAAACCTTATAAAAATAAGATCAATGTAATATTAAAATCTTTATAATTTGCATTCGGTCATGTTATTGTCATGCCAGTATATATCGATATTATTATATACTAAACTAACAAATTAGTACCAAAATGGTCATAGTGATAAAAACAAAAACAACCTTATTTTACTCAACTGCTTTTAACGCTAACAAACAACTTTTTTAACGTTTATATAATTCTTTGGCTTTTAAACTATTTGTTTAATAATGTCATTATTATTATATGTATGTTATCTTTTACACAAGTAGCTAAGAGTATATAGATAGAATAGTAGCTAGAGTATAGTTAGGTATATGTTGGGATAGATATAGGTATTAATGGACTCCTATATGATAACTATTTTTATTACATATTAATTAAATTTTGCAAGAGCAGAGTATTAAGTATATTTTTAATAGACGCAGACAGAATAAACTACTAAATACAATGTTGACTTCAAACACGCTGATTGGAATAAACTTAATTCCATACATATATATCGAGAACGCAAAACAGAGTAAGTTCTTCTAAAATAATTATGAAGCGTCGTAATTATTCTTATCTAGATCGACAAGTAGCAAAATTAGGACAACAAAATTGTAAAGAAAATGTAAGGAGCGACTGTGTTACAAATTCAAACTATTTGTCAGTGGCCCTTTACATCATATATTATATGAAACAGAATATTATGATGAGCACAGAGTTTTGTAAATCAGTTTTCAGTGTGGTTAGCGGGATGTGTTCTGCTATATCTATATGTAGATCTGACAATATTTAGTTAATATATAAAAAAGTAATTATTGACATAATATATAACAAAAGAGAAACGATCCAAAACGAATAAATATAAGGATACAATAATGTTTACTGGGGTTTGCATTTCTTGAGCGGATAATACTGTTGCGTTTCCTTAATTCGATATTTGTTTCCTTCATTTTCTAAAAATTTTTCACTGTAGTTAAATATGTTTCATACGCTAGTCCATTCAAAAAATTAAGCACTTCTTGGTTTCCAGTTTTCCTGACTTCTTCTTCATCGGTTGTACTCGTTTCCTAGTTGCCAATTTTCTTTCACTAACAAACTGTTGGATCTCCTCTTTATGGTGTTCTTTAATTTGTGATGGCTGTTCTGAAAGTTTTTCTACTACATCCTCTAAAACAGAATTAGAACATATCGAACGATTTGCGATCTAAACTAGGCATCTTCCAAATTCATCTAATTTAAATTCCCGCAAGGTGCCCGGCAAATTCGCGCATGCGCTATTGAGACGGCATGGTATGTGATAAGTACCTACGTACTTAATTAAATAAAATAACCTTATAACAACTTTATCAATTTCAATGTAAATCAAAAAACTTCACTACTTAATACGAACGAATTTTCATGAAAAAAGGTTTTCTTAACTACTTAATACGAGCAAATTTTAATGAAAGAAAACCAAACGACGTTAAACATTGATTCTTAATTATTAGTACTTATGGTCTCACTGCTAGAAAAGAGTGAAAATATAACGAAAAAATTTGAATTAAAGAGAACGGAAGGGTAGAAAAATAAAACGATACCTAAGCAAACAAAAAAGTATAAGTAATCACACTACAAATTTTTTTAAGGCGCGCGTTGAGACACAACCATCCGCAGTAGCCCACCCGCGCGTGCGGCGACGGTGGCGCGTGCGCGTGTTACTGGAGACTGTTATTCTAGTTTATTTTATTATTACTCGAAGACCGAAGATTATTATTAAGTACAAATAGTCGGGAGATTAACGTTAATAATGTATTATTTATTAGTGTTTATATTGGATTATATTGGATGTATGCTTCCCTATTTGAATCAGGTTTCGTTAACAATTTCATGGGTTTCAATTTTTTTGTGCGGAAACCTAATTCTTTTTATAATATAAAAGTAGCCTAAGTTACTCCTTATAATATCAGCTACCAGTAAAGGTCCCGTCAAAATAGGCCCAGCCATTTCGGAGAATAGCCAGAACAAACAGACAGACAGACAGGCAGACAGACAAAAATTTTAAAAATTGTTTTTTGTCAAAAGTTCCGTATATACTCTCATATGCATTTAGTAAAAAGCTGTTATGTTAACATTACACACAGACATTTCATTTTTATTTATTTGTATGAATATGAATAATACATGTTTCAATTAGGGTATTACATAAATAGGAAATAAGACGTGATCATTCGAGTTAAAGAGTTTGCCACTGGGCGTGCACGATCGTTCACCGCCTTCCCACCCAGTGGCTGCACTGTCCCAATATTCAAAATATTTAAATGATATATTTTATGGAGGTACATTTTGGTTTTTGTGTTTTTCTTATATTTTGTATGTATTTGTCTCGTATCTTAGAACAGATATCCTTAAATACTATTATTACCTACTAAAAACTTGAAAACACATTTTTAAATAGATATACAAAGAAATTTGTGTATTTTAATGTATTTTAAAGATGAAAATTAGCAACTGTAATTCAATTCTCCTGGGTGAAATATGGATCAGTATACAGTATCGAGCAATCAGTGCACCTACATGTAACTAGAACTAACATCATCTATCTACCTACCCACCAGGAGGAGTTTAGTTTAGCCTAGAAACGAGAGACATTCCTTGCATTTCTCACAGTCAGTCGGGTCCATCCATCATCATCTACAATAATAATTCTACAATGCAAGTTGCACCCTCTGACAGATTCAGAAAATTGTTAAGATGAATACCCATGGCTTTATAATAGGTACATTTAATTATTGTAAATTGCAAACCTTAAATCAGTCTTACGATATTTTGGATAGCTACAAACTTCAAATGATATAAATGACAACTTAATTACATCTATCTAAATAATTTAAATCTGTAAAAGTTGATCTACATTAAAGTGTGATAGAAGTATCCAATGATAATTTGGAGTACTGTATACCTACATGTATACCCACCCCTTCTTCTTAGCTATTAGAAAGTATGAGTTGAATCCGTATCAGAATAATCTATAATCTAAGGCAAATAATAATAGTAGGTCTATTATTCAACGAGGAATAAATAAAAGCCATTATTAACGCAAGATGACGTTTACGTTTACTGGTCAATGGCCATTGATTGTTACTAAATATACGTTCAACACGTTTTTTTTTAAATCTTGAACGAGTTGTTTTTCAGTTCTTAATGCGTTTTTGAAATGTCACAAAAAATAATTTCAATTTTAGAACGTCAATATCGTCAGTTGGTGATGGCAACATATGTAATTCAAATGTGAAGTAATAGTGAAGAGTATAATGATTATCAGCTGTTATTATTCAATACAATGGCAAGTACCTATAATGGATCCATTATACAACACTTTGGAAATATATTATTGGATTATTATCAAATGGTCGTGGATCAAATATTTTTTTGCTTGACAGATTTATGCCACGTGACCTGATTAGAGGCGACTTCATCGTGTTGGACGAGTCGACTTTCCTTTTTCCCTTTGGTTTTTGCAACAGCTAGCTGGCGTTACTTATATTTCAAGTTTATCATAGTGCTTTCTTATAAAATAAATACGTTGTTATTTCTATAGTAGAGTGGCATTTACCAAGAGAATCACTGCTGTGTGTTGTGGTGGTTCATTAACCCGCACATAATCGACTACATGTCGGATTCAACAACATTAAATAGGTAAGCGATTTTTTTTGTTCGTTGCCACGACGCCACGTTTTCTATTTCGTTTCTTTTGTGTTCTCTAGACCCTGTGTTACGTTGATTCTTAATGTTGATTGAGGGACACACAAAGGTTGCCTGATATCTTTCGAAGGCGCTTCCATCGACTCAGTAAGTTGTACAAGTAGATGTATTAGATTAACCTTACATTGTTTACCTGTAAAGAGAGCAACTTATCGGTCTGTCTTCCAGGGCTTCTCACTTCTCACGACGAGTGAAGGTCACTCCACCTTGTAACCGTGCCATCTTGTAACTTTTCCACCCTGTAACTTGGCGACTTCATCTGTAACTCCACCTGAAACCTCGTTGGAGTTGCTTCCACCGAGAGAAATCTTCACCTTTACCTTACTGGAAGACTTTCTGCTATTTTATAGATAAGATTCGTTTAAGCGTATACTTGAGGGGCATACCCTCCTTTAATAACTCTTGGTATTACTAGTGTGTGCATGTATATAACTGTTATGAGCCCTTGGCTACCGTTTAAACTCTCATTCTACTAAACTTTACCTAAATAAATTTTCGTAATGTACGAATAGGTACCTGAAGGATGCCGTTATGGTATGTTTATTTCAAAATTTGAATTGAACACCTCTGTATCTTTTCGCTATTTCGATAATATGTTTATGTAAGAATAGTCCTATTTGTTTAAGGTAATTTAAGGAAAAACAAATGAAAAATGATTTTATATACATCGCCCATCGCATTATGACATTATCATGTAGTATAACAAAATATTGATCACACTATATACCTTTCGTCATATCATAAAACAATTGAATGGTGAATGTGATACAGAATAAGAATGTTTCCCATTCAAATATTACGGATCCATTTTACACGATCCTCGGCCGTGTCACATCGGCATCATTGGCATTCATTGGATGCCTAAATTGCCTTATACCATCGAAAGTTTTGTGGTAAAGTTGGGTCAACAATAATTCTTGAAATAGAAGTAATACAGTTATTCTTTAATTTAGTGTATTATTTTGACGGATTTTGTATTAAAATTGATTAGTTATATTAGTGTTCTATCAAAACATAACAACTTGTTGAATGAAAGCGCCTTTATAGTGACGATTTTAGCTTGCTATAAGAAAAGTTATACTGCCCCGATCTCCCATTGCGGGAATTGTGGGTATCCTTTGAAAATTTTTTACGGCTCATATTTTGATGTTACAAACAAAATATAATGTTTACTTTATAAAAGATATGTGTTTCCGGGTATAATGCCACATTTTGGGATTTAGTTCGAAATTACTGTCCGTATAAATATGTTTGATTTATATGCGATCTTGAATGTAAGTAAACTTCAAGCAAATTTTATGTAACATTGTAATGCAATTTTCGACCTTAAATTTTTAAATTAAACTTTAAACCAGGGCGCCGCGGGGCCCTGATCCGACACCCCTCAGCCATCTACCCTGGTAGAAACATCGGCGCACATACCACCACAACGTGTAATGCCCAAAAGACTATGATTAAATTAACAGCTTCATATTATAAGTAAATTAGTAAATTGCATTTCTAAAACAGAATTTTCCAAATAAATTCATGCACAATGTAATGACTAAAATTAGTTCCGTGACTACAAATTACGGCAACAAGTTACATATGGAATCTGGTGGACGCATATCGACGTTTTTTGGTTTTTTCTTGCAATGTGCAAGACCTGTTCCAATTTACGCGACTACAGACTGCTCTGTAAATATGCGTCTGACAAGAAATATGTATAAAACCTTTTTTTTGTAGAGAATTTAGCTTTCATTTTTTATATTTTTATTTTTGCCGGACGATGGAAATAAAACGAGTTATTGACTGAAAACTGATTTTTTGCACCTTTTTAAATGGTTTGGCATCATTTGCCAACCTGCCGCCCGGGCTATAGCCAAATATAAGCATATCCAGAATAAAATAAACTGCCCTACATATAAAGAAGGTAGTGTGACAGAGTCGGCGACTGAAGAGAGGTAGCAGCGAATTATAACAGATGGAGGCTTATCATCAGATATAAAAAATAATAATTATAATAAGTATTGAAGAAAATATTAATAAGTAGTCCAAATTATTCATGTACAATGTGTGCCAAAACTTCACAATTTTAGATCAAGTCTAGTTAAATTTAATTAAAGTTAAGCCACCCATTTTCGGAGCTTTAAGAAATCCTGACTTACGGATGCCTAATTTTATGGTGCAAATGGGCACTAATATTTAATTTCTTTTGGGTAAGTATATAAAAGAAAATAAAAACACGTCCTGGCTATAAGAAGCAAGGCCCTGATAACATTAGGGACCTAGCTACCTACCTACGGCCCTGAAAGCCCCGAAAGGAGTGATATTTTTTATGTTTCAGCCATTTATGTTTGGATGTGCCATCTGTGAAGCAGTAGCGGTAAAGGTGTCTATATAGGTGCCTCAGCATGGCTATTTTAGAGAGAACATTACTTCTAAATGCCGTTCCGGTGAACGTATATACCTATTGCAGCAATCTTTTTGAAAATTCTCATAGTAAGAAGACCCCTTTTCAGATAGGGAGAGTATGAAGTCCTGAGAATATAATATTATCTCTGGATTCTCTGGCAGCTGACTGTGAGAGAATATAAATTTGACCCCTAAGAGGAAATAAGATGGTTATTATTTGAAACTAGCTGTTACCCGCGACTTCGACCGCGTGAAATTAACGCGCGTTCGGAGCCCGCGCGACAGGCAGCCTTTGTGATATTAAGGATGGGGCCTTTTGTGCGGCGACGTGCACGGTACTGCTACTTTAATTTATTTTAGAAGGGAGGCTTACGTTAACAATTAATTATTTATTAGTGTTTATAGTATTCATTCGATTATATTGGATGTATACTTCCATATTTGAATCGGATTTTGTTCACAATTTCATGGGTTTTATTTTTTTGCGAGGAACCCCAATTGTCGTCTAAAATAAAAGTAGTCTAAGTTACTCCTTATAACATCAGCTATATGCCAGTGAAAGTCCCGTCAAAAAAGATGACGGTTTAGGGATTATGTTGGTAATACTGTTGATTATGTTGGCACCATTTTTTTTACGCATTCAACTTTAAGTATAAGGCGGCGAGAATTTTTACTAGACGTTGCTCGGTTCGAACTCGAAAAAAATATGTTATGTGATCGCAAATCTGCTATTGTCGGTACTACAAATCAAGTGACCCTTACATTCCCTAAACCATCGTCCACGTCCACGCATGGGCGATACACTTTTACTGGTAGCGGCTTATGAGAATCGGTATTCTACGACTTTATTTATGAGGTCTGTGATTGAGACGCATCGCGGTAAACTGGTAACTGTTTACAAAACATATTTAAATATTTCTTGGACCATCATCTCGGTAATGAGATAATGTTTATAATTGAAGTTTTGCAGTGTTACAAAAATGAAGATGCCTTCAGCTGCCATGTTGAATTTAAGGGTGAATTTTTACTTATTCATTAGCCCATTTATTTCCAATTTCACACGAAAATGGTAATGACAAAAGTTGTTAGGAATAAAATTTCCTGTAATTTTGGTCCATAGGTATAATTTTTCCCTAGTATCGATAATTCCCTAGTATCAATAATATTGCAATGTAGACCGCAAATAGGTGAAGACATTATTTTATTGCACTATATCATTTATTATTGATTTTAACATAACGGATAATGAACAAATTTAAATTTGATACAACTTAAGTCCTCATTGTTTTTTCCCTAGGATCGATATTTCTCATTTAGACCCTAAAAGAGATGAAGGAGAAAAATTTGAGAAATTAGAACTTTTTTTGTAGCATTAATATTTTGGACACATGCTTACGGTAAAGGGAGAGAGTGCTGTTAATAGGTATTAAGTTTCTCGAACTCTATGACTTTGTAGTATAGAAATTACTAAAAGCATGAAAAAGCAGGCCCATGATAAGGGGACAGAAAAGGAGAAAGAGAGAGTGAGAGAGAGCATTGATTAGGTCTGCATATTTATGGTCCTATCCCGATATCAAATATTTATTAAATGGGGCACTATTATAATTTCGTGGGAAGGCCCCCAAATCGTAGTAACGTCACTGGGTATACAAACTAAGGCTCGGAATTAAAATCGACTAATCGATATTCGCGGTTTTTGCAATTCTAGTAACCGACTAGTCGATTAACCGACTAGTCGACTAGTCGATTAACCGGTTAGTCGACTAGTCGATTAGTTTTTTATAGTGACTCCGAGACTCGGACCACACATTGCGCATCGTCTGATGTGAATTGTGAATATAATACAATAGAAATAGACATACGGAAATTTCAAGATAAAGAACGCTAAATTTATTGAGGTATACATAATTATATGGTATAATTATTAATTATTACATAGGTCTCGATAAACCGTTACATATAAGGTAGGTACTAGGTAGTGGACTAATCGATTAGTCGACTAAACAGATTAGTCGACTAATTGGAACTATTCGAACTAACCGACTAGTCGACTAACCTAATAGACTAATCGAATAGTTCTAATTAGTCGACTAATCGGTTTAGTCGACTATCGACTATTTTGCTATTCAACTAATCGACTATTACACTTCCCTAAAATTCCGAGCCTTAATACAAACCCACAACTAATTATCCTGGTAAATAAACAAACCGTATAAATTGCGTAAACCAACGTAATTCAGTGATTTTTGGCAGAATAGTATTGTTAATTCTGCAGCACGCGGTGATCGAGATAAAATTTCGTTTGTTAATTTGCTGTTTTAACAAACAGAGGGGATCATCTGAATGCACTCTCCCTAGAACGTCACGCGGCGTAACTCTTAAGTAAAAGCTTTAAAATGTGAACGAGACATTGCAATATTTTACAACACACTTTCTTATGTTTATATAGAAAAAAACATGGGTATGTGCTTATGACCACCCGATAGGGTATATAATATATACCTACCTATATAATTACATTTATGTTATATAATGTATTAGTTCGGTGAATCAACAAAAGATAATATCGATTTTGTTATAATATAAAATTATTTATTCTTATGTCTATCCACATGAAGTAATATTAGTTACAAAATAAACAATAATTTGTGAATTTTAAAATATATACCTATATAATTACATTTATGTTATATAATGGATTAGTTCGGTGAATCAACAAAAGATAATATCGATATTGTTATATAAAATTATTTATTCTTATCTCTATACCCATGAAATAATATTAGTTACAAAATAAACAATAATTCTGTAACCGTCCGCCCGTATTACCACAACCCGCAATACAACGCATGTGAATATACGTTGACCGTACACGCCCGTGACACAGATGTTTCAGGCAACCGGCGCTAGATGGGGCCCCACTGTATGTCGTGTCGGTCCAAAATACCTACTCATAGTTAGCAAGTACTGCGTTTGCCGACTACTTCGGCAGTCGATTCGATTCAATCCAATACGATTCAGAGAGGAAAACAATTGGACGGTAACCCGACTAGACGGAACGTTTTCTGATAAAATGTATTGTATTTCCTTTTAATTAGGAAACAATAAATAAATATTTCTCCCTTAACAGGTATTATTATTTTAAAAAATACGCCTGTTATAATACCTATATAATTACATTTATGTTATCTAATGGATTAGTTTGGTGAATCAAAATAAAAGATAATATCGATATTGTTATATAAAATTATTATTCTCATTTCTATAATATTTGTGAATATATTGTGGAATTTTCCTCTGATTGGACTTCTTCACTGCTATTATATTCTATGAATGAAACAATAGGCCCATGGAAGCTAAAATATGCTGTAAATACTTTGGAATTGGAATCAAGTTTATCTCTCTCGCTTAGTCAACAAGTGGACTGTGCGTTACATAGACGAACATGACGGCTCAGTCATATTCAATACCCACAAACTCTCTACTGTCTTGTTCTGCCGACTGATCCTCTCTCACTTAGTCGACTCGAGCCGACTTTACCCGAAGGAGCGTTACATAGACGAGCATGATGCGTGACGGCCCAGTCTCATTCAACACCCACAAAAATAAAAGTGCTGAGCGCGCCTAAAGTCTTCACTTCAAAAACAAAGTCCGTCTTGAATCGAGAAAAATATGATTTTACGTTTAGGTGCATCAGCCAGTTTAGAAAACAAAAGTAAACCTGAGTGTGAATAGAAAATCAAAATATGGTATGGCTTATATTTCAAGTCCACATCCCAGATTCTGCCGCCGAAAGACGTGAAAGAACTATTTCATGTAAAAGAAAAAAAAATTGGTAGAGGCTTAATTTTAATACAAATATACTACACATCAATATGATCTTTTGTCCTCAACCATTTGATAATAAGTCAATAATATATTTGAAAAGTGTTGTATAACGGAGCCATTATACAATAGTATTGAATAATGAGAACTGTTTTTCATTATACATTTACATATATGTTGCCACGCAAACGTACACCAACAACACGCCGAATATTTGTATTAAAAACTGAAAGCATTTGGGGCGATTTGTATCACTTCTCGCCTTGGGCTCGCGGAGTAAACCTTGCCCTGCGTTAATAATGGCTATCATTAATTGCTCGTTGAATAATATACTATTATATAAATAGTGCACTTTATTTTGTTTAAAAACAGAGTAAGAAATATTACTCTTTCTACTACTTACCGAATTAATATAGAGTATATTATCTACTTTCTTTAACCGTAAGTTCAAGTAAACTAGAATTCAAACTGTAACCATTCGTGCAAACGTTGCATTAGGATGATAGAACCCCTATGTAATAGACTAAGGCTGAAGCCTTTGAAAATAGTAAAAAGTGAAAAAAAATAATAGTAGGATGAAACCCATTGGAAAAGGAAGAGAATATAACAAAAATGGAATGAAAAATAATTTACGGGCGATCTGAAGTTAGGAAGTGGAAGGGGTGTTTTTAAGGGTAAAAAACGGTTTATCACGATTTCAGGCAAAACTACAAGTCCTATGAAAAAAAGTTAAATGGCACTTTTTTCAAAATTTATGTGCAAAATTGAAATAACCAATTTTTTGGTTTTTTATTTTTCTTTTACAAAAAAATTTTTTTAAAAGAAATTTGGTCAAAACATCTTTTTATGTCCCAATCACACTGTAATTTTTTTGGTTTAAAATATTTATTTTTTCACCTTATTTTGACTTAATATCGAAAAAGCACCCTAATTTTCCATCGAAAATTCACGCATCAAAATATCTACTCCTTTAAAAAAGTCGGTAGGCTTTTTGTTTGTTGAAGTATCTACTTTCTGATGGTTTAAAAAAAATATACACTATAGTAAATTTCCTCAGAAAATTCAAAGAAACGAAAAAACTCGAATTCGAAAATATATTTTTTTAAGCATTATGTACAATTTTGAGCTATTTATTAAATTTTGCACTTTAATTACTCGAAAGTAAGATTCCATGTTATATCGATAAACAAATAAATTGCAAATCGAAATATACTACTATAATTAACAACTAAATAAGTTAATAAAGTTAATTTTTAATAAGACATCTACAATATTTGGAGAAAGTTGTAGAATCTTCTTTAAATTTTATGCGTAGATGCCTATTTATTGCTATTTTAAGATAACTTATATACCTGAGTGACCTACGGATAATTTTAGCCCATCAAAAGGTATTTCATAGAGAAGTGGGGAAGGGTCTGGACGATTTACATGTATATTTATATATTATGAGATTTTCTATGATAGTAATATACCTAATACCTAGTACATAAATGTAATAGAATTTAACAAATCAACTTTTTATCTGAAAAAAAATTGCAGCAGACACATTTTTTAGATGAAATCCCATTTAAATCCTCTCTTTAATATTTAGAACAACTATTTTCACATGTTTATAAAACACCAAAAACTTGTTATTTGATTTTTCACATAAATTTTTAGGTTATGTGAAAAAAGCGTAAATACACAAGTTGTAGATATCTTTATTACCTACAACTTTGCCATTAAACTTCTTCCATAGGACTTGCAGTTTTGCCGAAAACCGAGAAAAATCGTTTTTTACCCTTAAAAACACCTCCTCCACTTCCCGACCTCAGATAGCCCGTAAATTATATTTCCCTTCATTTTTGTTATATTCTCTTCCTTTTCCAATAGGTTTCATCCTACTATTATTTTTTTTTGTTTCAAAAATTATCGACCGTGGTCTATGTCAGAGCAATTATAAAAAATAGCAAACAATGTAATTTTAAATAGATTTATTACCATAATACTATTATAACAGTTAGTATATCAGTGTATATATATATATATATATATATATATATATATATATATATATATATATATATATATATATATATATATATATATATATATATATATATATATATATATATATATATATATATATATATATATATATATATATATATATATATATATATATATATATATATATATATATATATATATATATATATATATATATATATATATATAAATATATATATATATACATATTAAATGGCAGACAGTATACAAAGTGTTTATTACAAATAAGCACCTCAGAAACAGTAATTATAAAATTAATTAAAGGTAAAAAAGGTGCTATATAATTTATAATGATCAATAAAAGAAAATATCTACAACGCCCTATCTTTATTTGTGCCATGAGAAGTCCATATAAACTTTATATATAATTTATAATTGCACACAAAATCAAAAATAAATGGTTTTCTTAATTTTCCTAATCTTTTATAAATATAATTTTTAATTCATAACTTATTTATTTAATTATATACTGTCTACAATTAAACCTACATTACCTACGTTCTTGTAACATAGAAATATTAAGTTAGTATAAAACATACAAAAAATGTATGTAGACAATGGCATTGTAGAGATCCAGTAAGATTATATAAAAAAGTTATATTATAATAATTATATATACTTACTTCATTTACAAGAAATTATTGTGCTGTTTCATCCTAGGTATTTATTTAACAGCATGGATCATTAAATACAATATACTATGTACATAAGTATCAAATACATCAATAAATGAAAATAAAAGAAAAAATAAATAACTGACTTTAAAAACCCTGTAACTTCTTATGTAAAAATGTTCAACTAATTTGAGTAGAAATTGTTATAAAATTTATAAAACACACAAATTTTGCTAAATCTATTACTAAAATTTTATGACTATAAGCACCATAAATGTTTGACATTTTATTTATAATTAACTACAAAATTTTATATACAAAAACTTTAATCTCACATTTTCCAGCACTCCACATAAAACTAACACAGAGTCTGTAAATCACTCGATAAATGGCACATTTAAATTTAAATCACATCCCTCTACAGACTTAAATTGCTGGCATTATGTCAGTCATATAGACCATGAAAAATAAACTCATATCAATCATAAATATTTTCGAAAAATGCCTCAAAGAAAAGTTATTTGTAATATTCACTTCGGTTATAATAGATATGGAATTCATAGCAGCAAACAAGGTGGATTAACATATTAATGATGTGTAAGTTAGTATAAATCATCACGTTGATTGAACATTATCCTACTGGTCGATTTGAGTAGTACCAACACTGTACGGGATCAATAGAGAACTAAAGATTTGAGATAACCAAAATGGAATAATTATCAAACAAGTAGAACTCTGATTTACTGTGCATTTTATTTATGTAGCATTCATCAGCATTCAAATGTTCAATTCACCACACAACCTACTCTACAGATAGCCCTGTTCAGCGAAATGTGGCAACGCTGCTGGCGGTATGTCAGCTTTTCGCCAGTTTAGCATTTTGACGTAAGCAAAGCAGTTTCGCGTAGGGTTAAAGTGTAGTGAAAAATCAATGGCTCAGTGTTAATTTAGTGAAGAGAGTATTTTAAATCGCGTGAAATACATGTTGGGATATAAAACATGAATGTGACCCAGAAAAATCTTGGTAAATATGGTTTCGTAAAAGGTAAATAAACGTAACCTCAGCCTTCAATAATACCAGGGCTCTTACTTCCTGCCAACTTCTTCTTTCTTTTTAAGAAGTCTGGCTCAATGTCTCTAACAGTGTGAATTTTCCATGTCAGGACACAGGTCGATTTCAACCTTTGAAAAAATTAATTTATTGGCCAAGTATAGATCCTATCCTATTTATTATTGTGCAAGGAAAGTAATTAACTGTACTTAAAATTACACTTCTGTAAAAGTAAGACACATGGCCAAGTCTGTTTATTTTAAAATCAACCTACTTGTCGAGCAGAATGCGACATAGCCATTTTCTCAGCACGGCTATCTGTAGAGTAGGTGACGAATTCATGAAGTATTTTAAGGTTACTTGAAAAATATGTCAGAGGAAAAAGGTTCTTTTAGTAACAACTCCATATTTCCATGACGATTTTATTTGTATTAACCCACCTAGTACGTGTGTGTAATTTATATACGTATTTATTGATTAAATTGAAGCAACATTTATTGATATGATATGAAGTTATTTTTCAAAGCTATATTAAGAAACACAGCATCAGTGAGTCTTAGGGGTACTCAAATGTGTGGTTTCACTACGTTTAGGAGGAGGTGGTGGAGGCCTTTTTGATTTAAACTCACCCGACGACCTGACCTCGCTTCTGGCATGAACTGGACTCGTAGCATATTCTACAACAGCATCGGGGTTGTCCCTATAAATATTCTCGTAAAGATTATTGGGGCCATAGTGCTCTTGTACCCAATTCGAAACATTATGCTCCTTATAATCCGGCAACAGTACAGGTGGGTCTCGGAACCCTAGGACTTCATGTGGTGTCGTCTCTGGTTCCAGTTTACATTTCTGTGCCACCTGCCATTTCTTTCGCATTACTCTTTGTAAATCCTTGAGAAAGTCTGTAGGGGGTTCGACGAGTTTTTTAGGGCTGGACAGTTTTGTAGATTCAGATCTTTTTGGTGGTGGTGGCTTTTTTGGCAGTGGAGGAACTTCCTGAGGTATCAAGTTAAAACTAATCTTTTTGCTACTCTTTTTAGGGCTAGATGGTTCTTGAAAGTTTACTTTCCTTTGTAGACTAGGTGAACTTTTAGCCTGCACTTCAGAAATGTATGGTACAGTACTATAAACTGAGCTGTTTCCTGATGAACCTGAACTATTTGTAGATGCTATGCTGTTGGAAGATATTTGCCGTGGCAAGGATGTTTGTCTGAGCGAAGATCTTAGTCCTGCACTATTGTTGAACGGTGTTGAACCTGGCAGTGTACTTATTTGTCTAAACTGAGGTGGATTTATGTGTGGTGGTAATGCATTAGGATAGCCATTTGTATTATAAACTTGTTCTGTAGTATTTCTGTCGTGATTTTGTGCAGCAGATCCATATATCTGGTTATTTTGAGCATAACTGATTCTGTGGGTAGGGCTAAAACTTACAGGTGGATTGCTCTGTGTTGGAGTACTGCAATTGGATCCTACGTTAGACAGTGGGGGACTACATACTGGAGTGTTTAGCCTTGAGTGAGTCGGTGTTTGGTCCGGAGACATTCCTGCGGTTGGTGTTTGTTCTGGGCTTAGAAGATTTGTTGGTGTTACACTACCTTTCCGTCTTATGATTGTTCCTGTGTTTTCACCAGGAGGAGGAGGAAGTGACATTAAAGATAACTGGCTACCAGTGAGTTCTGCACCAGTCATCGGCGGTAACTCATTTGGATTGGGTGGGGGAGGAAGACTATCTAGTGAGAGATTGGAGTTGTAAATTTCTGGTGGTGGTGGAGGCAGTTGATAACTTGGTGAATCATGGACGATGACATCTCCATTTGTTTCGGGTGGTGGTGGTAATGAGGTTATGGAGTCCGTCTGAAATATAATAAACACAATGACTAAATTTCTCATAATATGGGGAAATAAATTTTCCAAATTTGTCTTTTCTAATAATAAAATAGTTGTTCTTAGTCGTGAAATTTTCAATCTTGGAAAATTTTGACAATGATAATTTTCCAAAACGGGAAATTTTCCGTTATATACATTTGGTGCCAATTTGCACAATGTTGTGCTAATTTTACAAATCAAATGACAACCAAGGTAGTAAATAAGAGACGTATACGCACGACCAGGTGCAGCGCGGACTCACTTCGTAGTCTATCACGTTAAGACAGAGATAGAGCATAGAGGAAGTCAAATTCATACAATCGTTATGATGTGCGCGGTTTTAATTCTGAAGTTTTAATATTCATTCGAGAAATACTGAACTTTAGTGAATAGCACGGTAGTAAATTTACCCCCTAATTTCCTATCTGTCCGGGTATTTTTCACTTCCATTCTTTTATTTAGAGGAAGAAAAAACATAGTTTTTCAGTGCCAACAGAACCACTGTTGCAGTTTGGCATCACACAATACTTTCCCATTCCAACATAATTGAGAAAAACACTCCCAAAACTTCAGACAAATCAGGCAGGTACCACCAAACATTTATCTAATTATTATGTATTTTTAACATCCAAACGTTAGAGCGATATACCCAAATAGTTTAAACATATTAGATATACATATATATTCACGGGATCTGAATCCCTCTGTATTCTATGTTTCACTGCACGTCTCTCTCACACACTGACTGAATCGGACACGTCGCAGGCTGAACTTAATATACATTCGCGCATATACCTCTCTTATTTACTACCGTGATGACAACATAAGTAATATAACCTAATCAAAATGTGACAACCCAAGTTTGTAATTTAATTTGTGTAAACTTAAAATAAGTTTCTATTTGATAGATAATACATAGAAATTTGAAAAATGAGGTCTGAATCTGCCATATGGCAATTTTTTAATAAATCAGTGATAGGCAAAAAGAAAGCTGGGCTATCATAATAAGGCCACAAGAATGGTTCAACACATTTTAAAATGCATAAAGTGCCCAGCAGCAAATACAGAAAGGTTATTTTTTAAAGGATAAATATCTGGAACATTGGTTGGAAATTGGATGAAAATTGGTGAAAACAAGGAAAACGACCATCCTTGATCTTATTAAATAAGTTCTACTGATTCGAGCATAAGTTAAACAACTGCAATAGCTATGAAATGCAAAAATAATGACCTTGAAATATTCTTTAGAAAACTTCTCCCATAATTTCATGGAAAATATACATCATTAAATGATAATAATGTAAAATTATACATTCCATCTACTAAGGATAAGCAAACAAAAGCTATTTATGTAACCAGTTGGGAAAAGTACTTTTTTGTGTAACGATCAGATTTCTGCGGAAAAAAAGATCGCAAAAGGATGCGATTTACACAAAATATGGTTTCCAAACGTGTTTCATGCAAGATTTTTTCTAATTTTGACCAATTTTATTTTTATCAGAGGAAAACTCTTATTTGACACATTTAAAAACAATCTAGTTTGTTGTAACGGTGGACAGCCTGTCACTGTCAGTTTCATAATTGCCCAAAAGCCCAGCAGAACACGGTACGTGTTAATCCTGGATTAAGTTTAAGCCTGACCTATTTTGAAAATAAAGTCAAAATAAGTCAGGCTTAAATATAATCCACGATTAACACATACGGTGCACCCGGCCATAAATACTATGAAATGAACTTAACAAAACCAGTTGCCAGTTGCATAAGATTTTACTTTTCGTAACTGGTTATGAAACCGAGCGGTACCATCGCCCTTTACCCCTAGGCTTCAATGAACTATGAAATCAAGCAGATGAGTGCTGGGATGGTCACTTGTAAATTGTAGGATCATGACTTTGAACCTGTTTGAAACGGTTCGCTCGCACATGAAACTTTAATAATTTCTAACAAACTTATTATCGGGAATTAAGGCGACATATTTTGCATATCTTATTTTTCAGTATGGTAGAACATTTTTATGCAATAAAAAAAATGTGTAGGTTGCCTATTGAATTATTTAATACATATACACGGCTAGTAATTAAATATTTTACATACCATACAAGAAGGCATATCCATGTTACTAGGTGGTGACACAGGTGTTCTCACTGAACCAGCACTAGGAGGTCTCTCAGTAAACGAACTATTACGATCCCCAAAAGGTGAAGCTCTTTCTCGAACAGGAGTACTACATAAAGGTGTTGAACCACCACTTCTTCCTCCCATTGATTCCAAGGACCCCCTTGATTTATATGAATGTTGCCTTTTCAATGTACCTGTGCTGGATGAATCGTCCGTGGAATTACTAGTCTTCCTTCTACTATGACGTCTGGTTAAAGTACCAGAATTTATATATGATACAGGACTTGACGGTAAGATACCATCCTCAGTGTCGTCTCTTGTCTCTCCTACTTCCTTTAGTTGGCGCGTTATATTAGTAAGGGGAAGGCTAGGTTTCATTGATGGTTTTCTTTTAATTGTGCCTAAAAGAGAGCCTGTTAGTAGAAGTTTATTTATTTTGGGTCTTCTACTATTATAACTAGTTGGATAAGAAAAAATAAGGTCAAAACTTTATTTATTGTACAAGTTTTAACCCACTTGTACAGTATAAAGTTTGCTCCTGCACTACTTACTATTTAACGTCAATAAATAATAGTAAGTAATACTCTAAATAAACAATAAACTAATCTGATTTAGAAAACTTATTTAACCCTAGAACACTATCGTATGCCAAAATTAAGACGGTCAGATTTAAATAATTGGTATTTTTCGTCTGTCGATGCAGCGCTTTGATGACATTTCTTTAGTTGGTGAATGGTGTCTAGAAGGGGTAGACGGCAGATGAACTTTGTGAATTGTGTATTTCATAGCAATATTGGCATCCAATCATGAAATTTACGACATAGTATTACCGTTAAAGGACCCCACACACAAAGGGGAAAACAGCTTAGCATGCAACTCATGAAACCATGGATAGAACACCGAGCAAATTTCAAAAATTTATCGCCAAATTTATTCACTCCTAAAATCCATAAGTGGTATTTTACAACAGAAGGCTACAAGTCAAACCATCCCTGTAAAAGGTCCAAAAACCATTTGCAGAATTTGTCCATAAAAAAAAGGAGAGGGACCACTATGTACCACCATGTCAATGCAAACGAGCTATATATGTGTAGAAACATAGGTCAAAATCATGCATCGAATGGTAGGAATTTTGTTTTTGTAATTTTTTATCTCGGTCCAGAATGTATTAAGATATGTACAATTTCTTTAAATAAATATATAACATAATATACCGCCACATTTTTACAATTATTCATAATTATTTTAAAAAAAGTCTTGAATTTTATGACATGATAGAAACAACATAGGTTAAGAGCATGAGTGTTCTAGGGTTAAGGATAATTTATAATTGTCTTTTGAGAAATCAGTAAAATAATCAGTAAAATAATAAACTTACCCATTGGAAATTCAGAATCAAAAGCATTCTCACAACTTGATGGAGCTCCATCTGACATACAACCACTTGAACTTGAACTACTAGCTCTACTATGCCTTCCAGAACTAAGATCACTAGCAGCGGAATACGTTTCACTCTGAGTTCCATAACCAGCCTCACTACCAGGGTAACTGTAATAACACATTTAATATCTAAACAAAATGTCATAATAATGTATCCTTACCCTTGTGTGGGTGTAGTTACATTAGATTGTAATGACTGAACTGCTATGGAACTAACAGAACAACTTCTTGCATTCGCTAAAATGTCCAAATCTTCTTGAGCTAACTCATCCAATAAGCTCCTATAATTATCCATCAACTGCTTTCCAAATTTTGCAATTCTCATACCAACTATCCACCTTTCTAAAGCTCGGTGATCTTCAGCACATAAATATTTTATATATTTGGTTGACTTAGGTTCCTGTAATCTGGGGTGTTTTATAGCAAAGCAAAAATCTGTAGGCGCCTTATATTTCTTCTTCCAACCTAAGCCATAATAGATCTGAAAAAGAAACAAAAAACATATTCACTAATGGAAACACTAACATATGATCAAGCATTACTAACAAACAACGTGGCATGTGAGGGAAAAACAAGGGGAAATGGCAAATAACAAGGGGGAAACAATGGCAGGTGAAAAGTTTACTGTATGTCTACTTATTACCATAAACACCTAATGAATACGAAGAGAGTCTGTTGTAATTACCTGGTTATTGTCAAATGTGGCCAAGCAAACTAAATCTTTTGCAGACTTGACCTTATCCTTGGGGAAGTAGTATAGCCCTGAAGCTCTAAGTACAAAATGATATTTCTTCCAGCCCTTTTTGGAGTCTGCTTTTAAATACAAAGGTCCCTCAACCTCCGGTAAACTAGTGGACGAAAAGAAATCTTCCAGCAACATATTTCTTGAATGTTCATCAAAATCAGAATTTTCCTTTTTATCTGTTGTTGAGAGTAAAAACTTTTCAGGTTGTAAAAATAATTTTATTTTATCTTCTCTCTCCAGAAATAATATTTTGTTTTTGGAATCTCTTGTCCACAACAGTAAATTATCTACTAACAATTCATGGTCTTCATAAAATCGTTCTGTAAAGATGATATAAAAGTTAGCTTTGTCATGAAAATAGAAAAAAAAACATTAAATCTTATATGTACATATTGTATATGACACTTTACGTACTTTATGGTTAGTTACTATATAACATTAAGTATACATTTACACATAGTACTGCCAATTCGTATTACATTAAAATTCGTATCAGGTACATATTATGTGAATTATGCTGCTTTTCTAATATCATTATACGACAATGGGAATTGTTGATCTACACAGCTCTCTATTCGCAGGGGATATAAGTACTCAACTCTTGGTCGCTTAAAATAAACGACCATCGAATGAAAAAATGACAGATGCCATATGAAGAGGCAAGGATGTTATTATTTTGAGAAAACAAAAATTTCCCTTGACAATGACATTAAAACACAAAATAAAAAATTAACTATATAGTCGGGGGAACACATCCTTGGGAAATTTGATGATGTAATTGTGAGACCAATTTTAATACATTAATTATGCCCTCTATAATTATGCCTTACCAGGTGTTTGGCTTGATTTGGTGGCAGACGCCATATACGACATACGTCCAAGATGGCGGCCACCCTAGGTATTATTGGGAGTTCCCGATTTAAACTTGATAAAGCCATCCTATCAATATTTTGTACTGAACCTTTTCTATTTACTTAGGAATTTATCAATATGTATTACAGTTTCGATGTTTTGTAAGTAAAAAAAGTTCAGTACAAAAGAATGATAAGATGGCCCTTAAGACGATTAAAAGTTTTAATCCGGAACTTCCAATGATGTCTGGGGCATCCACCATCTTGGACATATGACGTCGTATAGGCCGCCTGCCACAAAATCTCTGGTAAGGCATGATTATAGATGGCATAACGGATGTACTAAAATTGGTACCACAATTTCATCATCAAATTTCCCACGGAGTGTATGTTTTATCAGTATGCGCCCCGACTAATAACTGATACCTATATATATGTACAATAAGAGAAATCTGTATTTTGCACTTAAACATTACCAAAATTTTAAATAGGTATTTGTTTTTGTAGGTCTTGTGTTGTGACTTGTTTTTGTGTAAACCCTCATGGTGTAGGGTCTTTAATTTATAATACGTGACTACCTTTATACCTAATCATCTCACATCGCTTGGGTCAGAGAGAGAGAGAATTAAAGAAACAAACCATTGACTAAAACAAGGTGCCCATAAATGTCTGAGAATTTATGTAAAAGAAGAGCAGCATTAATAGTTTTGTTTAAGCTAGTAAAATCCATGTGCATACCATAGCACTTACCCATATACAAATCAGGCAAATGTTCTACGATAGCCCATTTGGGGTCCATTTGAACATGATTCTTATCTGCTAATAATCTAGTAACATAAGAGCACAACATTTTTTCATCAACTAATAAGGATTTGGCGGATCCATCTTTGGTGAACACTTTTAAAAACAACTTTTGTATATTTGCTTCCTTGATTTTTTCCATTGCCATTCTGATTTTTTCTGCTTTGAGCCTGGAGGCATCGTCCTGAAACAACAAAAGAAAATTTTGGTTACGTTTTGGTGTAGGTATTAACACTTATTTACTACCGTTGAGTGAAGGAGTACTTACTACCTAATGCATTGTTAAGATATAATGAACCAATGAAATAGTAGGCACATTTATGTAGTACAATAATATTATTAATACATATATAGGTACTTGCATTAAAATTATCTTTATAGCTTATTACCTATTACCAGTAGTAAATTCAGTGGCAATTTACAAATTAATACAATACAATATCACAAATGAATGTCGACGCATAATTCCATTTGCGTTTGATAATTAAATCGGTTCAAAAGATAAGTGTTCAGCGTGCAGCTACTACTTATTTATTTTCTAGATGCGAACTGTAGTCTGCTTTTATAATTAATAATATATATAGGACTTATTTTAGATGCCTTTTGCAGTAGTATGAAACATGTGTTCTGCTTTTCTAAATCTATTGATGTAACACATCAATCTATTTACAAATATTATTACTATATACACTACAGAGAATATTAATAATGTTAAACAATTATTTGTGTAAATGTTGTCATAAATAAATTTTTTTATCATGATTTAGTTAATATATAGCCTAACCTACCTCCTTAATTTGATAGCCTAACCAGATATGCACATGGACAATAGAAAATTTTCAGAATACATAGGTAAGTACCCACTTAGGTATAGTGTATAGTGAAAATATAGCTAAGAAGTTGCAATAAAGTATTAGAACATAGGGGAGATTGGGTGTCAAGCATGAGGAAATGTGAATATAAATTAGCTACCTAACTTATCTACCAGAACTTATAAATTATCAAGTTCTTAACGAATTTCGACTATTTTATTAACTAATAAAATTGATATATAACTGGTTCACTGCTATAAAATTAACTGCCAGCCATTTCTTTAGCTATGATTAAAGTATGTATTTGGGACTCACACAACACTAAACATAGTCTATTATTGCTGTTTTCTTGTGGAAAATGCTTCCCTAGGTAACTAGAAAACGTTGTTTGACTCACTCACACGTCTGCATTTCGTTGAGAAAATATAATATTACCAGACTATAGCGCTCGTTTGCCTTTAAATCTGATATTTATTTGGGTCCTCTCTTTGCTCCATGCTCCCCCATTGTTTTACCATTCAAGTTAAGAATGTTTCCTGATTTATGTACATATCTTTATTGCATTTCATTGCAAAACTATGCAGACTACACAGCCAAATTATAATTTTATTAACACATTTTAAAATTCTGTTAAAATTAAAATTTAGTCAATATTGTTAACATTTGTAACAATTAATTGGTATCACTAGGTTAAGATAAAACTATATCCTGATGTAAAATAGCATGCCATTTATTTTTTGGTGATACATAATTATTATATATCGAAATATATATCTATATTATATAATTATCCTGTATAACTATCAGATGAATTATAGGTACTCAAATTAGGTTTTTTTTGTATTGTTTATGCCTTGCTGATTAATTTGAAAACAAATACATATCATATAGGTATATGAATTGTTAGAAAAGTTATTACGTGATTTTTTTTTTATTCGTATTTTGATTGGAATTTTTTATTTTATCATATTACATTAAACCGCCTTACATATAATAAAGTAAAAGTAATAATCAAATTATTTCATTTACTGATTCAATTTCCATGTATATTTTCTCCTTGAATACATTTTATAATATTTCCACACCAAGTTTTGTATTCGCGACATTTTAAATAACCTTTATGCCTTATTTAACCAATTTTAAACTAAAAATTTAGGTTAGACAAGTCAGCACAAGTTTTTAGATGACAATTCTATTATAAATTTTACTTAAAAAATTAAGGTACAGTAAATAGCAGTGGCGGCTTTAGGATTTAGTCTTGGGGGGGTGGGTCAAGTAGGAGGTTTCTTTCATTATGGGGCGGGGTCCGAACATTACTACCAGGGTATTAGATCTGCCAGAATATCAATGAAAAATCCATTTACACCAAAATACAGACTTTCACAAGAAAAAGTTTTGGAACTCCATACCTCCTTTTTCAAATAAAAAAAAAACTATATTATATATTACGAATAAACTTACTATTTATTGACTTATTGATTATAAACTTATTGTTGAAATAAAATAAAATGTGTTTTTATATTTTTTTCTAAACATTACAAAAAAAATCCGGGTAAAAAAGAAACGCCGCGCCGTCAGCATGTAAGTAGGTACCTATAGCATTTATTTAGGTCCTTATAATGAAATAGCATAGGACAAAACAAAAACGGTGCGCAGCGCATGGTGGATATAGATAATGCAATAAAAAAATATGTGGATAGCCAAACATATAAAACTGTTCGTAGGTTTTATATGTTGCGGTAAATAGTGGGGGGAAAATAATAACTACAAAAAGCATATATATACCCAATATATTTTCATATTAAAGTACATAATAGTAGTAATTTGGCCATGTTCTTTGGGGGGCGGGGTCCTACTAAAGCCGCCACTGGTAAATAGTAACGTAGATAATAGATATATGCCAAAAATAGGTGATATGTGGAACTGTGAGTGTAAAAAAGCGATTTGGTCATCTTGAAAAAATGTAAAAAAATCGTGTGTGGTATCAGATTATGGAAAATTTCATGGTGACAAAGAATATAATGGATTTAACATATAAAAATAAATAACAAAATAGCGGCAAAAAACTGAAAACCTGTGTAGAGTTGAAAATCATATTTTTATTAATCAAAATGCGTTTTATAATACAAATGCATATATAATTAAACAGTCTTACTTCATACATAAGAGAAAACTAACTAAATCTAATACTCTTCCTCACTTTCTTACAGTGCACTATTGGTATCATCCCTACAGTAGAGATTCTGGTAGACTACCAGAACAATTACAGCATATCAGAATATTCCACACTATAAAATGTTCGCACTTCACCTACATCTACCACTACCACACGGCTCATTTGTATCCGTTCTACAATTGCAGCGGATTATGTTTAGTGATGACCTAACTACATATGGGCTGAAGTTGGTCCCCTACATTTTTCCAACCCCTCTTCGGGATTGGTAAGATTGGTGTTCATAGTTTTCCAACAAACACATCGTAAATGTACGCGGAGAAGATGATCAGCAGGATCTTCTGTATGTGGCAATCTTGCATTATTTAATTCACTTTTGGCAGTTGTGTTTTTTAAAGTAGAGATTATATCGTAGCGGGTTCAGAGTATCGGTCTTTAGATTTCCACCATACAATGATACCAATGCTTTGATGCCAATATCTGTGAGTTCCTTTCTGTTTACATTCTCTGATCTAAACAGAGTAGGGCAGATGCTAAATTCCATTTCCAAAAATATGCAGTCAATTTACTTAACCAAATAAGGAGCTCATGGTATCGCATCCAGTTATAGCACGTGGAAAGAGAATAATTTTTCATCCCTTTTCGCCAAGCACCATGTTGAATCGATTTAATATTACGTTTTTGGTCACTGAACATAGATGATCGCAAACAAATATTTCCTGTATTGATTTACCTTAATCAAAAGTACAAGAATATCGGTGTCGTCAGCAACAACTGTCACATGCTTTTCATCTACCAATGTCGGTGCTGTGTGTTTCCCAATCATGGTTATAAAGCACTGTTTATTTTCATTATTAGAAAGAAAGGGTCCAGAAGAAGTGGAGGGCTCCCAGTGAATTTTACTGTTACTGATTTTATTGTTTTGTGCGTATCTGATGCTCTACATCCTTTACACTGGCGATGGCATAGCCATCAAATACTATTGTCACAATCATATATTGCTTAGCAATATGACTGCTATATACACTTGAGTGCAAAACAATCGACTCACTATTTGCACACGCATTTCCGTCTCCTGCTTCAGTCTAAAAAAAAGGAAAATAAAAACATAAGACATGCATGTACCTTTGTTATTGAGCTTTAAAAAACTGTTACTCTTGCATTAATCGGATGAGGCGTTCACAAAATATGTAACACGAACGGCTTGTTATTGAACGATTATTGCAAATTCCAACATGCGCGCCCAGCGACTGCGATCGGCCTACAGTACGCTTCCAATTCGGTAATTCGTCTCAGTCGCTTATGCAAATTTGACATATGGGTATATGCCCGAGTGTTGATGCAAAAAAATGGATACCACAGCCGCTGAAGCAGCCCAAGTAGTGGCATTGTCGAGAGAGGACCTCAGTCAGAGGGCCATGGCAAATCGACTAAATTTGAGTCAATCAGCCGTGACAAGAGTGTATCGTCGGTACCGGGAAACTCGTGGCTACGCCCGAGTCACAACAGAACGAGACGAGCGATTTATCGTCTCAAGATCCCTTAAAAATCGACATATGACTAGCGTTGACCTCAAGCAACAACTGACGGAGGTCCGAGGTGTGGTCGTCAGCGCTTGGACAGTTAGAAGAAGACTGAAGGCAGCCAATCTGACCAAAAGCAATGACGATCGGAATTTGCTCGCGCACATCTCGGTTGGGACCTCGGTCAATGCAGTCAGATATTATTTACCGACGAGTCCAGAATGTGCCTACACGGCAACGATAGAAGACGTCGAGTCTATAGAAGGCCAGGAGAGCGATTTGCTCAATGCTGTATTCAAGAAACTGTCGCATATGGAGGCGGCTCATGCTTGTTCTGGGTGGGCATTTCCTTGCACGGAAAAACCGAGTTGTTTTCGTGCCCGGTGGAGGACGCGGAGGGGGTTTAACAGCGGACCGCTACATCAGGGACATTATGGAGGAACATGTTGTTCCCTATGCGAGGTTTGTTGGTGAGGACTTCATGCTAATGCACGATGCCACACCGCGCGAGTGACCACTACCTACCTGGCAGACGTCGGTATACCGAAAATGGACTGGCCTCCAATGAGCCCCGACTTAAATCCAGTCGAGCATGTATGGGATGAGCTTAAGCGAACAGTCCGGGCCAGAAATCCTGCACCAGAATGCGCGATAGAACTGAGAGCTGCGCTGATTGCAGAGTGGGAAGCAATACCTCAAGAACGCATAATAAAAGTTATCAGATCCATGCGTAATCGCTTGAAAAGTGTAATTAGGCGTAGGGGTGGCAATACCATGTATTGAAATAATCATTAAATTAATTTTAACTGAGGATTTCATTTCTTTTTCGTTGCATAATCACCATTTCCCTTGAAATAATTTGTATTACACATGTTCTTAGGCCTAACTTTGTCAGAACAGGTCCCATTCTAATCAAAGTGGTATCATTTGAAACCTTGATTTTTAAGCTTTCAGATAGTATATTAAACTTTACTTGGAATGCCATCGGAGTGGATACATATTCTCTTAAATCTGGAGCATGTATCTGAGTCGATTGTTTTGCACCCAAGTGTATATATATATATATATATATATATATATATATATATATATATATATATATATATATATATATATATATATATATATATATATATATATATATATATATATATATATATATATATATATATATATATATATATATATATATATATATATATATATATATATATATATATATATATATATATATATATATATATATATATATATATATAAAACACATCTGAAAATTTCACGGTTTTTGGCCAATTTCTGTAGTAGCGCACCCCCGCACTGAGTTTTGACACTTGATTTGACACTTTTCTCAATAACCGAGTATCTGGAGCAAATGGAGACGGAGGAAGTATCAATAATTAATAATTTAAGTTCATAATGCAGATCAGGACTTACAGACAAACATGCCACTATTCTCTGGGTGAGGA
>CAXKVY010004913.1:0-30829 GCA_964058915.1 Tetropium fuscum
AACTGACCTAACAGTGATTTCCAGTTATTTTTTTTAATTCAGTAATATTTTGCCTACTAAATAAAATACCTATATTTAAACCTATACTATGTTTATACCTATAAATTAAAATTACCTATATTTAGGGCGCAGAGGCCCCATTTCAATGTTTTAGCTATATGTCCATACCCTGAGACATCCCTAAATATATTTTAATGTGCCATCTCTTAAAAAAATATAACTATTAAAAAGAATTATGAAATGTTCACCGTACATGCATTTTTATTATTTGACTATAGTTGAACTATGAGATTTTATATTTGTTGATTGCTCCACCTATGTGGATATTCAAACATTATTTGGGCTTGTGACAGTAATTCTTGAGTACACTTTATCTTTTTTAATTCTTCAATGTGACGCTTTCCTTTACTTATGGAAGTATATTTAGCTATATTATTTTCTGTGTTAATTCGAACAGTAGCCTCTTCTACTGCCTCAACGGCTTTTTGACAAACGTTATCATCTTCCCAATCCATATTAAACATCAGGTTTCTTATATCACATATAAATATTGTTCTGTTATACATTTCTATTGTTAATCGGTTTAACAAATTTGTTTGTACTATTTCAATTGCATATCCCATATCAGTTAATTTATCTGGAAAACATAAGAGGTATATAGATGAAATTATAGACATTGTAAGATAGTTGCTTTAACTGTAAAGGCCACGTAGTTTTTGAAATCGGTGCTTTATAACTCCATATGCTTCGTAAGGCCCAAACAAAATTTGCAAAGAAGTCATATTACTGTCTAAAAACTGTTAGTTCATATCAAATAATTCAGAAATAAAATAAATGATTAGATTTGTCAAATAAGTGTATCTATGGAGCAAAATAATAATAATTGCCTCATTCAGCACTCTAACAATAGGTGTGTCCACAAAAAAATAATATACATTAAAAGTAGTGAGGAATGAAGCTTTTGACCTAATAATAGCAATATTAGAACTGTGCCTGAAAAAAGTCAATCCGAACCACAACAGCGTCCGTAGAAAGTGCTTGCTTTATTTGAATCGGATAAACGCGTTGTCATGTTGGTTTGACGCCACATGCTTGCTAGGTCTGCAGGCGCGATAGTTCAACTGTACTCCGTACTGTACAGCGTTAGGTTTATTCCGTGACGTTCTCGTTAGAACGAAGTCTGCATATTATTCACAGTATTATCTAGTAGTGCCTTTATTATTTAGTACGTTAAATTAATATAGTTTGCTTATTTCTTGTTGTCAAATATGGAGGATGGTTTCCAGAAAGGAGATTCACATAATTTGTAGAATGTAGACGTGATTATGGTATCCGATTTTCCCGCGTCAAATACCGACTTCAACCAGCCACTGCTATAACCACAGAAGAGAGAAGCTCTTTCTTCTGTGCTATAACATCCAGTCTGACACATACAGCTGGCATGTAGGTATGTCATCAGCCTAGTCTCGCTCGCGGGAGCATTTTCCTAGCCTCGCTGTGTTGGGGTAATTGCTATTACGAATAACGCAGAAAGTAAAAAACTATTACTTTTTAAATTTTATATGGGTTTATAATATCCATAGATCTATCATTTTCAGTTGAAAGCAAAATTTTGTGGACAGATCTATTGATCCAACAATTGATAGATAGATTCGGATTATCGAATTAATCCATTGAAATATTATATTGACCTTGAATTTTGGGTAGGACAAGATTTTTTTTGATGTGTAGAGTGGGTCAGTGTGAGTATAAAACTCGGTTTTCAGGGTTGAAAGCCCCCCCCCCCATTTACTTTTTTGGTACCTAGATAATTGAATTCTCAACAAACTCCGTCTAAATGCTTCTTACCGTAAAGTTGAAAATGAGATAATTAAAAATAGACTAAAATGTTCAAGAAAAATATAATTTTTCTCCAAATTACATTACAGAGCGGCTTTTTAATGACAGAAAAAGTCTTTTGCTATCCAATGTTCCAGGTAATAATTTAAATAAAACCGGTAATTTAAATTGACAATGCCATTAGGTAAACACAAAATGATGGTTAGATAAAAAAAATACACAAAACTGGCTTTATTACGATTACAACTGCTACAGGATATTTTTACTTATTAGAAACATTTATGGTGATTTGTGAACAATTATTTAATACAATTGAACTCTCTCCACTTCCCTCATTTTCCGTGAGATAGGTACTTGACGTTTCCGGAGTACGCCTGAAAAAATATTATTGCCGATGTTCGTTATTGTCCAGCGAGTTCTCGATATAGCCCTCCGCAACCGCGGAATACTTCCAACTCCCATGTTCCTTCAACATTGTTATGTCCCCACCAGAATGCACCATCAGCAATGTGGCCGAAGTTCTGCGAAAGCAGTGCCCAGTATACTCTTTCACATGAACTGGTTCCAGCAATCTCTTAAATAATCCGCTACTACAAAAGATCTTGATCTTTTGGTCTTAGTATTTGGTAACATAATTAGCAATTTGTTGCCCATATCAGATGAGCTCAACTCATCTACAATCCCCAGCGACTGCAAGAATAAGTACAACCTAAACTATAAATTGAAAAATTGTTCTTTAATCCATAATAGATAATTTTCAGAATATTCCTACCTTCGTGGTCAAATACAATTCATCTGGGGCCTCTGATAAAAATTTCTCGATTTCTTCTCTTTGAAAAACTCGGGATTTCCTTGCATGGAAACCATCGGCAGTCACGTTACAAAAAATCTCGTAACTTCAGATATTTTGCTAAATAAATGTTATTTTTTATGTTCGGGATAGCTTTCAACATCGAATAGGTGGACCATAACGCCGAAGGCTCCATTTTCTTTGAAAGATCGGAAAAAGAGGCAATCCGCACATTTTCAGAGAAATATCCTACATTTTTATTCTGTCTATGTCTATATTCCATGAATCTGCTGTATGGGTGTTCGTATACACTTCTTGACTTATCCAGCAATAGATTCAATTCCACATCTCGCGTCAGGTCTCTTATCTCAGGTGGTGGTAATGGTTATAACTCATCCTAACTTTCAATTAGATCCATTTCGAACAATTACTTGACAAATTTTTGCTTGACAATTTTTCAAAATATAATGACACTAAAGTAAACAAGCAATTTCAACAAACGTCAATCAGCGGTAAACGTAGTAACGAGGAGCCAGTTACCTTTGTTAAAACAATAGGGAACACGATTAAAATTTTATATAATATAAAAATAATACTAAAAAACAGCGTAACTTTGTAATAAAACGTGTAGTCCACAAAAAAACAAGATTTCTAATTCCGCGCGAGCAGTATGAAGGATCTAAACAGCAATAAAATTGAAGCGGCCCGTGACGTCACAGCCTGCAATATTCGGTAGGCGTTGCGCCGGAAAGCGGCCGAATGAATTATGAAATCAAGCGGTCGAGTACTGGGATCTCCCACCGAATCGGTCTTGTCATTTGTAAATTGTAGGATGTGGCGTCACGACTCTGAAACAGTTCGCTTGCGCGCGAGGCAAATAATTTATAACATATTTATTATGGGGTATTAAGGCGTCATATTTTGCATATCTTATTTTTCAGTATGGTAGAACATTTTTATGCAATACAAAATGGGAATGTTCCCTATATAATTATTTGGAAATTGATAATGAAACGCAATTAATAATAGTTATTTATGCAACAAGTTCAAAGACTACATGAGTAAATGTCAAATTTTATGTTTATGTTTGTCATGATCACAAAACACTGTAGGTATAGTAGAATGATAGATGAGTCCAAAAAAAAATTATTTAGTGCAATAAAGAACCAGTTTTTGCACTAAATATACCTAGTTGAATAAAGTTTTGTCTTTTGCATGAACATGGAATTACCTCCAATAACCGTTGGGCGCGATTTATAGGCACTATATAGGCACTACAATTTTTCTAAATGGCGAAAAAAAAATTGTATTTAATTGTATTATATATTGTATTTAAAGAACCCTTGCAGAAGGAATTACCCCAAATAAACGTTGTGAGCGATTTATAGGCACTGAAAAATGTTTCAAAAAGCGAAGCAAAAAATAATTCCGACGTGGTACATTATTCGGTAGTATATGCGCCTCTTAATATATATATTGTTGGAAGTGCTGTGGCAGAAGGAATTATCCCAAATCCCATCCCATGCCCATCTATTACAATGTAACGTCTAATGTCTATCACTGGTAATGTATAAAGTCGGATTCATTTTTTATTTCGCCTTTTTGAAAAATCTTTTAGTGCCTATAAATCGCGCCCAACGGATATTTGGGATAATTCCTTCTGCAAGGATTCTTCAAGTACAATATATAAAAGAGGCCCATCTATTACAGAATAATGTATAACGTCGGAATTATTTTTTTTTCCGCCTTTTTGAAAAATTCTTTTAGGGCCTATACATCGCGCCCAACGGTTATTTGAGGTAATTCCTTCTGCAAGGGCACTTCAGACAGAATATATTATAGGAAGCCCATTTATTATAGAAGAATATACTTACAACGTCGGAATTATTTTTTATTTCGCCATTTTGAAAAATTCTTTTAGTGCCTATAAATCGCCCAGCGGTTATTTGGGATAACCTTCTAACAATAATCTGGGCTAAAAGCAAATCTAAATCTGAAGCTAACTTCAGGGACGTGCAATGTTAAGCCGTCCCTAAGTAATTCCAGTCTAGGTAAGATACTAGTTATTTTAATTTAATCAATTAATTTGGTTAGGTGATCTATATTGTTTCTGATTTCTGGTATAGGTGTTCTTATGTATTTTTAATATATTAAATGGGTTTAACTCATTAAAAATTGTTCAGAAATTTTAATCGACTGTCGTAATGAGAGCCAATAAATAGAAAGGAAAAGATATAGAGATTCGGGATGTACACAAATTTTGCCAAACAGCTGTTCCTATACGATATACTACAATAAAACTGACTAAATATAAATTCTAGGCCCGGAGTCCTCCCCCACCATAAAAATATCCGCAATTATTTCAAATATCGCGACAGTATTTTGCCAGGCTTACAGTGCTTTAATATAAAAAATAATGTCCTACCAACGTCCATCTTTCTGGCAATGGAGGCCCGAAAATAACAAGAAAAAAGTAAGTAAATAACTATTTTAATGATATCTACTTTAATACCAGCGCGACATCTTTTGTTTTATGTCTTGGATCAATTTCAAAAACCTAAAGCTAATTATGCGCTTCCTAAAAATAACCGATTGCAAATCAATTCCTATAGATATTACATTTTATAATATTTAATTGCCACTACCTACATATTATGTTTAACATGTAGGTAGTAGGTACCAATATCTTATATCATTATCAATAATATAAATAGTTAGGATAGGTACCTTTAAAATAAGCGGAAACTTTTTAACACTTTAAGAGTGACATCTTTATACTGACAACGTGGTTTAAGTTTTTCTCAATACATTTTTGTACAGTGCAGTAGATATAATAGTTGCGTAGGTACAGCTTTTATATGAAAATATTATATTTTAATTATATTTCTGTAGTAACCTCTGTAGTAGGTACTATTTATATAAACGGTGTACCTTTTTAATTATTCAAGTTAATACCTACTTATAATATTAATAATTAGATTTGTTGTGTTTCATTAACATCGTTATAGAATAAATAAATTTATATTTTGTGAACAGACTAGCACCATTTTATAGCATCGATATAATATTGAATAATACAGATCCGAAAATAGACTGATGGTAGGCAGAACCGGGTTGTATTTGCCGGAACAGATTTTTATCTCTTTAAAAATAAATTTTACCAGTTTGTTTGGGTTAACTGCTAATTAATTTTATACTACATTTAAGTTTATATATAAGTCAGTTATTTATATTAAGTCTCGATACATCATTTTATTTTAAATATATCAACAAGTGGCTGCTATATTTCAAGTTATTAAAGCGTCATATGAATAGAAATAAACAAACTACTTACCTAGTAAGGTGTTATTGTTAATATTTCAATTTGATGTTAAAAATGTTTTTCGAGATTTTGTTTTAAGCTTCTAGCTAGAGAATTAAGCGTAAATTATTGTTTACTTTTGCTCGCGGGAGATCTTCTTAAAGTCTTTTAAATATTTTATTGAAGGGTCTATGAGAGTCATATCCACGCTGAACTATTGAATATTGAGTCTAACGGCGCCAGCGCGGCATGAGCCTTCTTAACACTCTAGAATAATAATTAAATGGATACATTGCCATGACCTTGCGCCTAGGGGCAAGATTCATTGTGAAGTTATCTTTACCATAAAATTTTTTATTAAAAAAACATTTTTAAAAACAAGCTTTTATTTAAATGCCCGAAAAGAAGACTTTAAATTAAATTAAACCCATCAATTTATTACATTACACAATTTATATGATCTTTTATCTTCTTATATATATATATATATATATATATATATATATATATATATATATATATATATATATATATATATATATATATATATATATATTAGCTTTGAAATTCTTTGCTATTCATATTTATTTTGTGAAAAGTAATCTTGGGTTTGTAGCATTTCATTACATAGAAATAAGCAAATAGACGAATAAGAAGGAAAACACACTTACCAGTGCTATATCTGGACACACATACGGAAATGAACCACTATACACATGAAAACGAACCACTTAGAAGTTGTACAAGTTCTTTCACCTTTCTTGAGGATCTTCAGAGCAGTATACGATTTATTTCATTGATCATTTATACTTGAATTTAAAATATTAATACTCCAACACTTGCAGTGACGTTTTATGACATTAGTTTTTGACGGAACTCATTCTTATATATATATATATATATATATATATATATATATATATATATATATATATATATATATATATATATATATATATATATATATTGTGAAAAGGTCTTGGGTTTGTAGTAATTAATTACATAGAGAAATAAGCAAATAGATGAATGATAAGGAAGACACACTTACCAGTTGTGTGTCTGGGCATATATACGGAAGCGAACTACTTAGAAGTTGTACAAGTTCTTTCACCATTGAGGATCTTCAGAGTGATGTACGATTTGTTTTATTGATCATTTATACTTGAATTTAAAATATTAATACTTCAACACTTTCAGTGACATTAGTTTTGATGGAACAGAAAACACAAACAAACCTATTCTTAAATTATTCAAATAACATAACATAGCATTATATATATATATATATATATATATATATATATATATATATATATATATATATATATATATATATATATATATATATATATATATATATATATATATATATATATATATATCCCGTGTGTTGTCATTGAACTCCATCTAAACGGCTGGACTGATTTTTATGATGATTAAGTTGATTCGAGAATGGTTTTCAACTTCACAATTTGATATGATAGAAAATGTATTTGAAATTAATTTAAATATCTACAAATTAGAGCTGTGACCGGCGCGTTCGCCATTTATTCTGATATATCTGGTGAGTTCCCCGGTGATCTTCGGAATCCAAGGTCCAATGCAAATAAAACTAAAATGGGACCCTATTGAAGACACACCTTCTCGAATAAAAAAGAAGTTATTCTATAAATGACGGAGTTATAAGGCAATGATCATACAAAAAGAATATACAGTCGATTTGAGATCCTTTTTTTGAAGTGGGTTGAAATATAAACAATAACAAAAGGACATTTTTTTGTATGGTGTCAGAGATAAAAACAAAAATACGAAAAAAATACTTATATTATAGTCACTATTTCAGATGGCGTCACTATATAATATATATTAGTCTAAAGGTGTATAAAGGTAAATCGAATACAGGGTGTTCTATTGACAATACGAAAGTTGGTATCGACTTCCGGTAGGTAGAGTGAAGTAGCTTAGAGGAGATAACCTTCGTCACGCCCATCGCCTTTGATTGTCGTCAGCCCACCATACTGGCATGTAAATTAATTCGTATCAATGGGTTAGTTATTGATAGTTAGTAGTTAGTTATAGAGAGATATATACCTCGTTATCGATAGATTCGTATCGATAGGCAGCGATATCCGCCTGTACGTATGATAACTATGATGACGTATGTTATCTTCTCTAAGCATTCCAGTGTCTACAACCAGTACCATGATCAGATAATATTTTATTGTAGTTGACATTGCATTTGCTACATTAATAATATAAGAATGTTATTTAAAATATAGTAACGGCAAAATAGACAACAACAAAGTTAACCAGATATTGTAATGGTCCGAATTATAATTGCGGTAAATTAGCCATCCTAAATTAGGCTGATATTTGGCACAAAACATTAATGCACTACATAATCAACGACTGCCATGAATTCAATGCAGAACGCCCAATCGCCGTGCTTTTGTGTATGTTGCTTCGGTTATATATACAGAATATCTCCTTGAATATTTTGATAGATGTACCGGAAATATAATTAATGTGTGATGTGTGCGCATTTTGTAAAAATATACTGAACTAGGCAGTGCCGGATTAAGGTAGATTAGGACCTTTTGAAAGTAAATTAGGTAGCACTTTAACTTTGTACCATATCAGTCAACTATTTCGAAATGTGCAAGATATTAATTATCTTGTGAATACATTTAATATTGTCTATTCTGGATTCTAATGTAGACATTCGGCGACCTACCCTACAGGTCGTCATACCATTTTTTTAATTATTATTATATAGTACTTAAGTGCAAGGTCTCTCATTTTTTAAATGAGAGACAAAACTCAACACAACAAAATATTAATGACCGATTAATAGTAATGGAATTACGTCGCGTTGCGGAAATTCGACAGGAATATTTGCGTAAAATAAAAGTGTACCGAAAAAGCAAATAGGAGAGTACTGCAATCGCAATTTATGGTGGCGTCTCGTTGCGCATTTAAAGGTACGCCTCCGATTTATGCTACTGGTAAAACAAATAGTGATAATATCCCAGCGGCGCACGATGATCAGAAAGTAACATTTAGGATTCCAAAAATATATTTTTTATCCAGGCTCAATATCTCTGAAACTGTTCTGGTAATCTTCAGAATTAACTGTTACATGGGAATGTTATAATTACCACGCCTTCCGCTTAGTCGTGTCGCGTAATCAATAGGGAACGTATGCGCAGGCGCGCTCGTGTGACAATGAATGACTTATTTCCATTATTGCGAAGTGCTTGTGTCAGCTGTCAGAACGTCGCGTCAGAAGTGTGTATATATGTGATTTTTAAAATGGTGCATATTCTCCAAGGTATGTATGTATGTTAAACAATTTGTGATTTAGTATTATTAGTGTTTTTTAACTTTTACGTTTTCAATTACTAGAAAAAGAAACAAAGTGCAAAGTTTATTGGATGAGTACTTTTTTGGCACACTTTAGCACACATTTATTTTGACATAGTAGTGTTTGACAGTTCTTATGCTTTCGATAAATACTAATTAAATCTTCCACAACGCCCCACAACATTTAACTATTTTGTATGTTGTAGGTCGACGTGCAAGCTTCTCGCGACTCGAATTATTCAAACTTTTAAGAACGAAAACTCCATTCCGTCCTATGGAGGTGGGATCAAAGAACTTCCTGTTTGATCATATCATTGACATAATCGGAAATGAGAACGCGACTACTCAAGATGAGAAAAAAATACAGAAAGCCATCCACACTTTTTGCATGGCCTTGTGGAGGAAGTGGAATACAAGTCACGGATTTATTTCCAGATTTATGCAAAAAAATATAGAATTGCTTAATGAAGATTTTATTACACCTGGTGCCGTTCAGTGTACACCTTCTGGGTCAGGATTAGCCGTTCGTGGTCGACCAAGAGTATTATTTGCTGATGCAAGCCAGCAAACAAAGCGAAGATGAGTGCAAAAAATTGTGGAGTCGACAGACAAAGCAGAATTATTATTGGCTGCTCAGATGAAGCTACATTCCTGTGGAAATAGGAACGCTGCCGTTATCGTACATAAGGTTACACATTCCCCCAAGAGTGCAGCACGTTTCAAGAAAACTGACTTCAAGAAAAAAGGTAGAAATTTATCTTACTCACCCGAGGAGGCTCTAGCATTATTTATAAGTTTGAAACTAACTCGCAGTCAATACATAAGTCTAAGGCAGTCTGCAAAATGCAAAAATTTAAAACATTTATATCCTCCTTACTACAGAATAATAGAAGCAAAAAAGAAATGTTATCCGCAGTCTAATATTACGGTGACAGAAACATCAGCCGAAGTTCCACTACAGTCGTTATTAGACCACACGGTTTCTCGAATTGCTGAAGCACAAAAGGAGGTACTCTTATCTATTGATAAAAATGTACCCATTGTCAATATACATATGTTTTATAAATGGGGTGCAGATGGAAGTGGAAGTCAGAGCAATTATAATCAACATTTTGAATCAGATAATCCGAATAAGACACAGCATGATGATTCAAGTATTTTAACGACATCTATAGTTCCCTTGCAAATGTATTACCATCAAGTTCAAAGCTCAAAATTAGTGTTGTGGCAAAACCCACGTACTTCTTCAACACGGTTCTGTAGACCCATAAGATTCCAATTTATAAAGGAAACTACTGACGTGATAAAATCTGAATTCTCTTACATTGAGAATCAAATTGGCAACCTTACAACTACTAAACTGAAAATAAACGAAAAAGAATTTGTTGTACATCACAAATTATTAAAAACTATGGTAGATGGCAAGGTGTGCAACGCTTTGACCTCAAATTCTTCTCAAAAATGTTATATTTGTAAAGCTGGTCCATCAGAATTTAATAAATTAGATCAGGTGAAATTGCGCACTTCCGATCCTTCTTCTCTTGACTTGAATATCTTCTTTACATGCTTATATTAGGGCGTTTGAATGTTTATTACATATATCGTATAAGCTCGATTTTAAGATGTGGCAAGCTCGTGGTGATGTTAATAAAAAGTTATGCAGCGCTAGAAGACAAAAAATTATTACATCTTTCCGTAACGAAATGGATCTTTTGGTGGATTCCGTAAAACCTGGCTTTGGTAATACGAACAATGGCAATACTGCTCGCAAATTTTTCGCTTACCCAGCATTGTCATCACGTATTACAGGTATAGACCAGACTCTAATTTATAGATTTAGTGTAAGTTTGAAGACCATAAATTGTAATTATAAAGTAAATGCTACTTCATTCGGACAGTATGCTTATGAAACTGCCCAGCTATACATGAAATTGTATGATTGGTACCCAATGCCTCCAACTATACACAAAATACTTTTACACGGAAAAGACATTATCGAGAAGTTTTTACTCCCGATTGGCCAGCTTGGAGAAGACGCTCAAGAATCTAGACATAAAGAAGTGAAATATTATAGAGAACATAATACACGTAAGATGTCGCGAAAAGTTACAAATGTGGATTTATTTAACGTTATGTTAGTTAGTATCAGATCCATTAATTTCTAGTTTAAGAGTTTTACCACCTAGGCAAAGTGGTTCTATTAATAAAGATGTTATATTACTATTAGATTGTCCAGAAATGCCATCTGATGAGGAAATAGAATCTGATTAGCTGCTGTTTAATGTGTCATATAATAATAAATATTTACACTGTAATATATATATATAACATTAAGAACAGCTAAAAACAATATGTCTTATGCCTATATAAGTTTTGAGTTGTATTTTCTCTCTGGATTAAAGTGTTCTAAGCAGTTTCAAAATATATTTTTATTTAAATATGCTTCTAATTTCCAATAATGAATAACAAACGGCAAAGAAGCCACCGCTTGCGCTACTAAGATCTGTTTCTAGTGTTTGAAATACCCTTGCAATGTTTGGAATGTATTCGTTATTTTGGCGTTTTCACATACATATATAATCTTGGTGTTTTCGTAGTTTCAGACTTTTTCGATAAAATATTTTTTCCTCCTCTTCTAAAAGCACCCCTTAGTACCTATTTAGAATTTTTAAATTATTTTTAGGGTCTTTACAGATATAATATCAGTACATTGGTAAAATTTCAGAATTTTTCGAAAACTTATTTTTTTCATCCCCCTCTAAAAACCACCCCTTACTATTTAGAATTTTGTAATTATTTTTTTCGTTGTCTAACAAACATTTTAGGTAGATTTGTTGGTTTATAAATTTTTGTCCACCTAGAACTTGAATCTGGATCACCGTGCGGCGGGTAGGACTAGCTCGTGGAAGATGTCTGATATAATAAACGAGGAAAGTGTTTTCCCTGTTAATATTATTTTAGCCCTTAATGTTTTCAAAATAGCAACTATCTACTAATATGTTATACCCCTGAATAATTTTGTATGTGTTACTAAAGTAATTAAGCTAATATTACTTATATCATATATAATTTATTTAAAAAAATGGTAGGTATATAAAAATAAATAAACAGTATCTAATACATATATTTCACATATTATGTTACAACAGCATACAATTCGGCCTACTGTGAAGCAATAGAAATAGTAATAACAATATATTGTTGTGATGTATAATATAAATATTAAACAAGTACCGTCATTGTCGGAGTACAAATAAGTGTTGCTGTCATCACTAGACTCATTCAAGTTTATAATTAGTGAGTTTACTTCACATTTTATGCCTATATTTAACTCTCTAAATAATCATTTTCTATTTTGATCACATGTTGACACCGTTTCTGCCACTCATCCACGGTTATTTTATTAAATTATTCTTCCCCTAAACTTTTGACATAATCTAATTCAAACGCTACATTTTTCAAATCCAGATTTAAATCTTTTCCAAAATTTAAATCCAAAATGATAATTCCAAAACAGTGTACCACGTACATGTAACATCTCTTATATTATTTTTAATCTTTTCATTATTTTTCATTCATTTTCATTATTTTTAATCAATTCATGTAACATTGGTTTCAAGGCAGTTGGTTGAAAAGAAATTTTTCTAGTGAGCCATTCATCATCTCCGCTTTCTTAGAATTTGATATGGGAGCTCGATTAATCTGGACATTATGGTAGGGGGCATTATCGGTTATTACAATGTAATTAACAGGTAAATTCGGAATTGATTTTTCTTCCAGCCCTTTACCATATTTTCCGAATTAATTTCTGAATGATAATCACCAAATTTGGTATCTGATTAAAATATTAAAGAGAAAAGAGACCATTAGGTATAAAACCCATTTCTCCTCCTGCATGTACAATAATTTATATCGATCCTTTCAACATATTTGCAAATAATTCTTTTGTAGAATCATCAGTGCAGTTATTAGAAGATGTATTCACTATATAATTACGTTTCATCCAAAAATACTACAATACCAAAAATACTCTGCTCTGTATTTTTTCTAAATATTTATTTCGCAAGGCTCTACACAATTAATAGTCTTCTGTGTACCTTGAATCGTAATTGGAATTTCCTACATTCTGTTGGGTTGCCATACCTGAAATAAATAAATAAATAAAATAACGTAGAAACGGAAAATTCCCAAAAAAGATAATCTTTCATCTTTCATGTACATTATAATAATGTCGGTATAAAATTTCCAATAAAATTTGATGGTTTCAGCCTGGCATGACTTGTAAATAAACACGTAACACACTTGTAAGTTTTGTGGGTGTCTCAATATCGTGAAATGCTGAACAAATGCAGGGCAAAAAAACTGAAGCGTAGTTAGTTCATAGAGCCAAGCTATTTCTGCAGCGTCGGATTGTAAATAGGGTCTGTCCGGGAGGGGCACAAATCGGTCTCTCGACAATCCTGGTTTTATCCTGACGTGACCAACATGCAATTGTGTCAGTTATTCGCAACCTGTTGATTACCCCAGTTATCCTGAAAAGTGTTTGGGCCACTCTTGGACTGCAATTTTCTACTTTGTATCATACATTTCGACTGGTTTATTTTTAAATTGTATCTAAGTACAGTAGTATACCAGAGCTTGCATCATAAATTAGAAGTGTTTATGCTCGTTTCGTGGCCAGTTCAGTGGATATAGTTTTAGTTTGACTAATGGGAAGAACACATGAAGTTGTTTTAACTTTACGAAGAAGTACCCCTATCGAATCGTGGGGTTTCAGCTTAGTGGGAGGGTCAGATGTGAAGACACCGCTTATTGTTACTAAAGTAAGTTATTACTTGCCTTATTGCTGTAGTGCACCGAAAAAGAAAAAGTAGATACCTGTATCACATTTTTCCAGGAAAAAAATCCCCAAAAATTATATATTTATATATATATTTATATATATATATATATATATATATATATATATATATATATATATATATATATATATATATATATATATATATATATATATATATATATATATATATATATATATATATATATATATATATATATATATATATATATATATATATATATATACCTTGTCGTCTCAGTTAAAATATACCCCTATCTAGATAGGGGGATAACCATTTTATTAAATAATTTAAAATTTCTATCCTGATGTTTTCAATGATCTATTTGAAATATCATATCTATTAAATTTATGATACCTATTTATGCAGGATGATACCGAAATACATCATGTATATTTTATTATATTTTTTCATCATGATATTGTCAATCTAGACATACCATAATACAGAAAATCACTATCTTGCGTTGAATATAACCGAATTTGACCAATTCTTTCGATGATAGTAAAAATTTGGCAAACATAATACGTTTTGATCTAGGCGGTCATGACACTTAAAGGGTGGAAATTAAATATTCTAAAGAAGTCATATATATATATATATATATATATATATATATATATATATATATATATATATATATATATATATATATATATATATATATATATATATATATATATATATATATATATATATATATATATATATATACAGTAATTTCCTATTGCTTCTTTATTACAACGTAGGAGTAAATTAAGTTAAATTTAATAAGAAACGTGTTATGATATCATTTGGTAAATTAGTAACAAAAAATATGATAAAAACCCACAAATCGGAACGATTAATATACAACGTGTACGAAAAAGCAACAAAATCACAATTGTAAATGTTCAATATGTCGCCCATTCTGCTGCAAACATATCCTGGCTCTTTTAACAACACTCAATGGGGCCCTACGATTCACGTTTCTGTCTATTTGTCAGCATAAATTTGTAATTTTCTCTTTCATTTCTTCAACATTTCGTACTGGAATTTTATAAACTTCCTGCTTCAGAGAACCCAGTAGATAAAAATATAACGGAGTGAGGTCCGGTAATCGAGCTGGCCAGTTATTCGGCAAGAGTTCGTTGTTATTAAATATTCTCCAAATCGCTATCAGAGATGTTCCTTCACTGATCTATAGTTAAGAGAAGGGCATCCATCTTCTTGAAAGAACATATCAGCATGCACGTTGATTGGTAACTCGTCCAAATATTCCTCAAATTGATTTTGGAGAAAGTTTAGGTATCTCTCTCCATTTAAATTTTCTTGAAAAAAATTCCTCATTCCTCACAGGATGTCTCCTTTCCATTTTCTTAGATTGGAATGTATTCAGTTCCTCAAAATTACGAGCTATGCGCCGAAATGTGATTGGAGGATGATGTGGTTATTGATGTTAATTTTCAGAACCATTTTGTTGACCAAACACACTCTCAAGAAGTAAAATTTATGATAGTTCTCTCATGATAGTATCAAATCAGTGATGAACAAACCGATTATTAACTCACTCTGAAGCAATGAACATCACCATAGTTCATAACTGTCAAATCAGTACCATTATTTTTGTAACAAACAAGTGTCATGACTATCTGGATCAAAACGTATTATGTTTGTCAAATTCTTACTATCCTCAAAAGAAATGGTAAAAATTCGGGTTTATTCGACGCAAGGTAGTGATTTTATGGTATACCTGGATTGACAATATCATGCATTAAAGAAATATAAAATATACATGGTGTCCCTATGCAAATAGTGAAGTTGAAATATAATTGGTAAACATTCGGGTTTATTCGACGTAAGATAGTGATTGTATGGTATATCTGGATTGACAATATCATAAAAAAATATATAATAAAATATACATGTCGTCCCTATGCAAATAGTGAAGTTGAAATACATTTCGGTATCACCCTGTATAAATATCATAAATTTAATACCATATTTTCAATTAGCATTATCGAAAACATCAGTATATAAGTATAGGCAGATAATCTCTAAATCAGTCTTATAGTCCGGTCGCGTATTTTAAATAAATAAAATATGAGTTTTTACATGCAAAAATAGGATATATTACATGCAGTTACTCGCAAAACGAGGCTGATGTCGTCATACTTCAAGTAGATTGGTATATAGTGTATAACAACATACTTGCTATTATATTACGTATGTACAACGTACCTAATACTTGAATCTGAAGCACAATATTTAAACTATACGGTACACTATCCAGCTGGCCGAAATATCAAAATTAAAAATGGCAGATGAACTTTAACATACGTCGTCTTTTAAGTTGATTGTAGTCAAGATGAGAAAATTAATACCTACCTTTTCGTTTTCAAAGGACTGACCTTCGCTCTACATTTGTTTTGGACATGTCCACCTACCATTTTTCATTTCCATCACCACTAAGTGATAAAGTTTCTATTATAATTGACATATAAATCTGAACCATAGATTTTAACTTATCTCGGCACCGGCGTGTCGAGACCCAAAAAACATTTTTCTACAATCGCCTCAATAGTAGGCTTTTGCGCTTTCAATTCTCAACGCAAAGTACGCCATTTCCGATGATGACATAATTGTCGCTTTAAAGCGGCAATAGTGTCAATTCCCGCTCGCTTCTTTATTATAAATTCCTTAGCAGGCGCTTGTCAGTCAAAAATGACACATGAGAAATGTAGCTAACAAAAAAAACTTATAAAAATTGGTTCATATATAAACATATGTCAAATACTTACAAGAACAGACTGTATTAAGCGATTGTAGAAAAAATTTTGTCTGTATTACGAGCATAAACTGCCAGTGCCGCTTTTGAAAGAATACCGCAAAATTTCTTTCGCAAGCGGCAATGCAATACTTTGCGCTCTTAACACACAAATAACTATTTCTGCATGCCTTTATAATCTTCCTAGTAACTGGATATGTTTTCTAGAGATGCCTTTACCTAAAATATCCACTTGGCTGTCATTTAGTGATTTGAGACCTGTCAGTGTTCTGCCTGCCTTATCAAAAATAATGAAGTAACATATATTTGTATATATTAACAATACAATATTTTCAACGAAAATAAAACAGACTAAAACTTTGGCTGGTACCGACTCCAAAAGTAACAATAATTATATAATAAACTGAATTAATTGAGAATGGTAGGAATTAATAGTAAATTCAAGTATAAACTACCAATTAAATAAATCGTACATCATTCTTCTTCTTTTGTCCGTGTGTTGTCGTTGAACTTCACCTAAACTGCTTGACTGATTGTTATGATGATTAAGTTGATACAAGAATGGGTTTCAGCTTCACAATTTGATCCGATAGAAAATATTTTAAAAAATAAATAATTTAAATACATATAAATTAGAGCTGAGACCGGCGACTTCGCCATTTCTTCTGGTATGTCTTGTGAGTTGAGTTATGAGATGTCATCTTCGGAATCCAAGGTCCTATGCCAATAAAGCTAAAACAGCACCCTCTTGAAAGCACCCCCTTTCGAATAAAAAAAGAATATTTAAAATTGATTTATAAATGATTTTTAAAGTTCTGGTAAAGGTAAAGAACATACACAAACAACATAAAGTCGAATTGAGAAGCTCTTCCTTTTTTGAAGTCGGTTGAAAATATCAGTCTGGCTTTAGATCTGCACGTAGTAGGTACTGCCCCTGCGTTTCGTCAAGTTATACCTAGATGATATTATAAGAGCTATGAATAGAGGCATGGTAACTGCTTTGGTCTGATGGATCATGAGATCATGAATTTTTAATTTTAATAAATCTGTAGTATTAATGATTTTGGGGGAGAAATCAGAAATTTAAATGTTTTAACAAAATACAAATAATAATAAATAGCGTACCAGCATACTGTAGATATTTTACTTTATGTAACTAGTTACATAAAGTAAAATGTTATTTAGGAAATTAGAGCCGTTTCGCCACCTGTTGCGATTATGAAATATGTCACTTTATTTCTAAAAATGGGAAAAAATGTCTGACCTCTTACAGCACTCAGAAACCTTTGTCAAGAATATTTGTTTATAATACTTTCTAATGTTGGCAGGTCGGATTTGGCTCCCCTGTGGAGGGCGTCCTTCATCGGGGTGATATCATCACCAAAGTGGGAAACTATGATTCTCGAGATATTCGTCATCAGGACGCGCAAAACTTATTTAAAAATGCTGGCAGTAACATCCGAGTTGTAGTTCAGAGGTGAGTTAAAAATGTCTGTCAACATTCATCGGTGCAACCTGTCATTTATGCTAGTAATTAACATTCATTTCCTATGCAAATGCAAGGTCACCCAATCACCATATTCAAGGTGAAATGACAAGGATAACAAAGGACAAGAATTGCAATTTAGTTAAATAATAAATATGTCTATGTTAAAAATAATGGTTCGCTAATTGTTCTACTTTGAAAAGGAGAATATATGTCTCTTGTCTAAAGAATATTTTTTTAGTTTAAGTTTTATGTTAGGAAAAGGGCAAGTCCCCCTATACACTCATGTGAAGACAGGGAAGTTTCATGTAGGATATATGGGCGGCTATTCTTGAATTCGAGAGAACTTGGCACTTCTCGGGAGAAAATATGAAATCACTTCCCCGGAAGTTCACTTCCATTTCTCCTGGGTAGCTATTCTTGAAATCCGGGGAGTAGATTATCTCGTGAGAAGTGGGCGGAGTTCTCTCGTAACCAAACATTTGCTATTCTTGAAAACCACGAAGCATTCACTTCACTGATTTGTAAGAGAACCTGATTCTCATGGTATTTTATAGGAGAACTATAAAGTTCTCCTGAGAAAATTCAGTTTCTAACCCAACTTATAGAATGTAGTGATTAAAAATTAATGTCATCTTGAGAGAAATTATAGTTAAATTGTAAGAATTATATAAATAGATATTTCAATTTACAGATATGTAATATTTATAATATATTTCTTAATATTTGACATTATTATAATTGATAGACAATATCAAGCCAGTTTTACGGTCATGGATCTTGATGAAATGTTGGAAACGGTTGTGGTATTGGGTGACTTGCACAATGCTGAAGAGCAAGCAGATGGAGAACGTCAATTGCTTCAAATGACAGACCCATTTACATTATCCGATGCAAAATTTGTCAAATACTTCCAGTTTCAAAAGAACTAGCGAGACCATTTACTTATAAATATTTTCCTGTATAATTTTTGATATGTTGGTTATGATGTATAATAATAATATATATACGTATTGCAAAATTATCTAACATCTCTTTTATTAATATATTTTAGGATGCATATGGTTTCCATTATGTCGTTTTACTATGTTATGCAGTATTTCTTTTTATAATATTCTTATCCAAAAAATTAACTTTAAAACACAATTACGAAATGTAAAATTATTAAAATTAATCTATTACAAATTTACTATTCTGATTAAGAAAATTATAAGTACTTACTTGAAATGAAACAATTACCATTGAGTATAGAAGGATTTAATATTTAGAAAAAATAATACAAGGTAAAATATTACTTATAATATACTTGAATATTATATACCTATTATAAATTAAAATTAGACCAATTACTGCACAAGAAATATATACCTAGCACATTAAATTTGTATACAACAATAGACTTGAAATAATTTTTAGAAAATATGCAATAAAACTCTTGGAGCTCTTATGCGAGCAGTTGTCTAGCCAAAGAGTTATGATTCTGGCATCCCTGTTAATTAAGAAGAAAGAATAAAAGGAGATTATTAGTTCTTCATTTTTCCTGCCAGATACCCTCGGGCCAAAGAGGTGTGATTGTTTTGACAGGCGTTTTCGGTCCCACCGGAACAAAGCTTTCATTGAATACTAAGATATTCTAGGAGTAAATAAGACAACCTTGAATTCTTCTATTCTAGGCAACATTATAACTTTTTGAATATCCGCTCAATAGCATACATCATCCTCTTCTCTTTTAGAATCAGCGTCGATCTGATACATTTCTCTTGCAGTTATATATTGTTTCTGTTTTGCATATTGTTGGCAGAATTCACCCTCAGCAAATAATATCCTCTGTGTGATCATGAGTTTTTAACTTGGCAAATTCTTCGCACTCTTCATGACCCAAGCGCATAAAAGATATATTAATTTCTGTAAGCACGTTACTAGCTCACTTTTATGATGTCGATATTATATTATTTAGTTCAAAAGTAGTAGTGAAGCTTGCCACGCTTTAACCTCAAAAGTAATAATGGTAATAATGTACACTAATGTATAGCGATTCACAGAATAATACACACATTTTTCATGATACTAAGATTAGTGGCACTTTTTTAGCATAGATTAGAGAGATTTTTAGGTTATAACCCCATGGACCATGGACATAAATAATAATAAACAGCTGATAAATTCTCGATTTTGATTGGCTAGAGCTCGAAAGTATGACCGGCAACGTTGCAACAACATCACGTTCCCATCCAGCTACGTTCAAGAATAGCGATTTAGCAACGAGGAGAAAGGGGAGTGAACTTCCGGGGAAGTGATCTCATATTTTCTCATGAGAACTTCCAAGTTCTCTCGAACTCAAGAATAGCCACCCTGGTTGCTAAATCGCTATTCTTGAACGTAGCTAGATAGAAACGTGATAGGAAATTTTCGTCACGAATATTGCAACGTTGCCGGTGATACTTTCGAGCCAATCAAAATCGAGAATTTATCTGCTATTTATTATTATTTAGGTATGTCCATGAGGTTATAACCTAAAAATGTATGCTAAAAATGTGCATGATGCTAATCTTAGTATCATGAAAAATGTGTGTATTATTCTGTGAATTGCTGTACCTTATTACTTTTGAAGTTAAAGAGTGGCAAGCTTCACTACTACTTTTTAACTAAATAATATAATATTATATATATATAATATTATTATATTATATATATATATATATATATATATAATAATATTATATATAATATTATATATATATTAGCTAGTAAAGTACTTACAGAAATGAATATATCTTTTACGCGCTTGGGTCATGAAGAGTGCGAAGGATTTGCCAAGTTAAAAACTCATGGTCACACAGAGGATAGTATTTACTGAGTGTGAATACTACCAACAATATGTAAAACATAAAAACAATATATAACTGCAAGAGAAATGTGTCAGATCGACGCTGATTCTAAAAGAGAAGAGGATGATGTATGCTATTCAGCGGATCTTCAAAAGGCGATTTCATGAAAAAAATAATCATCACTATATATAGACCATTTTAAGTAGACACTTCAACGGTAAAAATGATCCTAGAATATCTAAAGTGCCTAGAATACTTAAATCGAAAAAACACCTAGAAGTTTTCCATGGAAGTTTTTTTTTCTTTAAATGTATACTTTCACAAAATTTCATGTTAATTGAATTATTTTTACGAGAAAAAAATAAAAATCTAAAAATCGGTTTTCCGCATTTTGTAAAAAAAATTTCGAGGTAATGCTGCAAAAGCCTTAATAGAAGTTTTAGATTTTTTTTATTATCTACAACTGAATGACATTCCGCTAGGAGGTCACGTTTCGCCGAAAATCGCAAAAAAAACCACTTTCAACCCCATTGCACAATTGCATCTATCTCGTGTTTTTCCTCTTCATTATAAGCTTAACTAAATTATCCGGCTGATCCCTACCTGCTAATATTTTTTTAGCTTCCAATATTCGCTTGTCACCAACCTATTGTTCGTTAAGTCAATTTTCTCATACTCATACCTATACATACACGCGATAGCGTGTAACGACAGTGCAAGCTGACTTTTGTTTTGCGATATCCAGTTGTACATGCATATATGCTGAACACTCTACGTCTGTACGAGTATGATGTATTCTTCTCCGGTAGCGATGTCATTCTTCATAAATTTTGTCAATATATGATTCATATGACTTCTTTCACATTTGAAATATGTGAAATTATTGCTGTTATTTATGGGTTCTAAATAATCTTTCTTAATCCAAATACCTACAGATTAAAACGAATTGCACTCGAAAAGCACTAGAATTACTCACTAGAAATCTACAAAGTTTTCTTTGTAGATTTTTTTAAATAGTACCTATATACTCGTCTGATTACAATATCATACAAATATTATATCATTAATCATTATCATAAACCATTTTACAATTATTTATTTTTATATTTATAGATACTCCAAATATCTTCTTATTTTTAGCATAGTGCAAGTATACAATAATATTATTCTTGGCTAGTATTATTGTACTAAAAAATTGTGTCACTAGCTGGCGACTATACAATAACATGATGCAGTTTAATAATGTTCTGTAAAATTTAATATGACAAAATTATTTAAGGGAGTCAGTGGCAAAAAAATAAGAATCTGTGGTTGTTGAATCTGCAAAATGGAATTATCTAATATAAAAAATATTTAAAATTAATACTATAGGGATTTGTTACCTTCGCGTTTCTAAAAAAATCTCTTAGGGTGTTCGAAAACAAAAATCAGATCTACAGCAAAAAACTGCTATTTCATACAAGGTTTCACTACATCTGTCTACCTGACTACGTGGCTAGATATAACATACAGGGAATTTAATGAAGTACGTCAAAAAGATAAAGAATTACAAAAAATACAAAACCTTATGAGGTAATTAAAGAGATAACGCGAATAATTTAAAAAAAAATAAAAATATTAAATAAGACAGAATAAAAAAATATTTTTTTTTAAATGACGATGACGTCATTACGTGGAGTGGAGACAGAGAGGGGGTGAAACATGAAAATTATTTGGTAATGTATCAGTTGAAATTTGATAGACCATTTTTCTACAGTCCGAGTGAGGAAAACCAATGAATCGGGAAATAATCCAGGAAGTCTGGAAATAGTAGAAATAGTCCCAGCCATGTCCTGCACCATGTCAATGTGCTTATTATATCTTAGCGTTCGCATACAGCAGAGCTGTGACCTTGAACGCTCCTTCTTACGTAGATGCCTCCTACATGATAGAAAAGACGTACAAGAGAAAACGGACTAAGTTTTACTGCAATTAGCATGCAGCAGAGCTGCCAAATAGTGCCCAGGCGATATACACGTTAATGCGAACGCGTTTTGTATGCAAAGCAATCCGTGGGCTATTAAGGACCCTTCGTGATGCCTTAAATTTATTATTGGGGTCTCTTTTAGCATATTAATTTAACTCCTTCGTGAGTTACCATATTGGAAAAATGGCTCCAAAATAATGCGGTTTTGTTTAGTGATAAGTTATTTCCTGAAAATCACACATACCTAACAGGAAAAAGCTTTCTCTTTTCACACATGTCTATGCATGATGTTACGGATGATGGATGCTGTTGTTGGTTACGAATTTTGTATGAGGATTTGTATGATGTTTTCTTTGACATCACATCCGCGGGGTTTTTTGCTTAGGCTTTCTTTTTTAAATATCCCCACACTGAGATACCCATGTCGACAAGATACAAGAGGCCGTATGTGACCCAGCCCGTCCTTCTTAGAACATTAGCAACCTGGGAATATTTGTCACAAAACATCATACTATACTTCGGCTCAACACGACCACGTCTACTTTTCAATGTAACAAACATACCTATTTTAGGCCTATGGTGATATTTCCCTATCCGTTCAGGAAAAATAAAATTTTATATATAACCTAATAAAAAAAAAATAACAAAACCAATTAATATTAATATGAATAATAAATACATATTTCTTTTCGAAATTATGATTCCTTCAATGAAAGATCCTGCAATGAAATGTTTCATGATCTACAACCAATGACCAAGAGAAAGTTTGTACGATTACAAAATAATTTCATTAATTATGGATCAAAAATGAAATCGGTAAGACATTTAAAGTTGTCTGTAAATGTAAACACAATCATAAATGTTCTAACCTATTTTCACGCTGGGGAGAGCTTCCATCAGAAGTGCAGAAGATGATTTAGGCTAAGTCGCGCTTGTGTTCAAAGTTCAACGGATCCTTGTTAATCATGACATGCACCCATACAAGTTTACAAAAGTTCAAAAGGTAGATGAATGAAATAAAGAAGAAACAGGAGTTGCGGCTCCAACTTTCTAACGAAAATAATTTGAACAAACAAAGCAAAATTTTCCGGGTAGGGCATTTTTAATAGAATAAACGGACATTTCTGGGCTGACCAAAATCCACATGTTGTCAAGGAAATGGGATTTCAGGGGAAGTTTCGTTTTAACGTTTTTTGCCTCCTGAAATATGCCAAAATAAAATTTCTCATTTACGATGAACCGTTCAATTCTGAGAAATACATTCGGATTCTAAGGTCAGTGGGGAATTAGTTTTTGGACAATCTGCCATTAGAAGATTATAGTACCAATTGGTTTCAACTAGATGTGGCATCGGCCCATTGTAATGGAACAGTAATGATGGAGTTATTCAGAATGTTCGTCGTTCGTTGGTTTAGACGTTTAGGACAGTGGAATTGGTCTGGTAGATCACCCAATCTTACGCCATTTGATTTTTACTTGTGGGGTCATTTGAGAAAAAAGTATACAAGACACCGGTACAGAGCAAACAAGACCTCCGCCAACGAGTAATCAATTGCATGGAAGAACTAGATGCCAGTGAGATAAGGAGGGCAAAAATTGAATATCCGAGGATCCGCATTCTAAAATGTTTGGAAGTCAACGGTCGTCATTTTGAACATTTATTATGAAAGTGTTCTAATATTTTATAACATTTTGTTTTGTGTTGTTATTTGCCGTTTTATTGAATTTAAGTTATTTGACGTACTGAAATTAGTTTGCTATCACTTTTGACCCATAATTAATGAAATTATTTTGTAACCATACAAGTTTTCTCTTGTTCATTGGTTATAGATCAGGAAACATGTTATTGAAGTTTCCACCTGTTCATGCTATAATTTGGTCACATTGTACATGAAGAATAAACAATTTCATCAAGACTCTATTTGAATAGTTGCATTCCATTTCTATTCTTTTCGAATCACTTTCATCAAATTTGAATGAAATGCTTCCTCATGACATTCCGTGGCTCTCTAAAACAATTTGGCAAAATAATTCGATTTTTACAGAAATTTGCTTTTATTTCCGAAACTTTACTATTTAGGTATAGAAATATGATATATCATTTGAAAGGAATATTGATTGTCTTTCAGGTTATTTCATGATATATAGGGTGCTCCATTTAAAAAAACACAAATGCTACCATTTTGTATCTTGTAATAAAATTGCGAATCTTAAGCGACCCTGTATAACGCAGAACAAACTTTCTACGAATTCAGATACCGCAGCAATAAATATTTAATAGAAGAGCTATGTTTTGAACAAAAAATATGTAAAATAATTAATAACTCGAAAATCGTTAGGGATGGGTATAGGAAAGTATTAGGCAAAAACAATCCGAAAGTAATTACGAAACCAAAAATGCGATAATTTGAAATATCGAAGATATTGCTACTTTTTGGTATAAGCGTTGCCGCGCTGCATCGCTATAAATATTTTACATCCATAGATCATGATGGTTGGGATTTTGTAGAGTGGGAGGCAAATAGATGCATTTATTTTGGTTTACTATAAATAATTAAAAAGCTACATAAGATCTGATAATCAAATTAGTTTCAGGCAATAGCTATTATTATAGTGATGATTATAATAAAAAGTTTTGGGTCCCAAAATTTTCTTAAAAACCTGTTCTGTGGTCTTGTATGGTCTTGTAACAATGTGATTTTAACAATAAAAATTAATATTTTCATTGCAAGACCACAGAATAAGCTATTAAGAAATTTTTTGGACAAAAAGCTTATATTATAATCATTAATATAATAATAATAATAATAGCTAGTCTTATGTAGCTTTTCAATTATTTATAGTCAATCAAAATAAATGCATCTATTTGCCTCTCACTCTACAAAATCCCACTATTGAGTAGCCAAATTTTCAGACTAATCCAATGTCTCGTTTTCTGTAAACGTCTAAGGTACCATCGACCGTGAGACACCCTGTATAGTTATAGTATAGGAAATTTAATAGTTCATTTAAATAAATAACTGTTCCTACTAAAGATTGTTCGCAATAATAATCTATGCAGATTTTGTATTGTTGGGTTAAAAATTAACTACCCGAGGAGAGGCAAAAATATGTGCTTGAGAGAAATCGGTCACTGCCATTGATGTTACTCTCGAACGTCTATTTATAAAATGTTAGATTGATTTGCGTCTTGCGTAGCCATGGCAGTAAAACAGTGTCTGCCTTTATAGTATAATTGGGTTTGTGCTCAGTGGCGGCCCCTCAGAGGAGACAAGGGAGACTAAGCATCCCCGTTGACTTTGCTAGTACATAAAATTTTTTTTTTTTATTTTTAAAAGTTAATTTAATTTTTATTATGCCGTGTATACAGAACACAGACACTGAAACAAAACAATACGTTTTTGCTGGACAATATAGTATATTTATCTAAGTGTATTTTCACGAATGAAAATAACTGATTGATAGAGCAAAGTCTATTATAACTATTGCCTAACTATGATTTTAGACCACTGACCTTGACAAATTAAATTATTTTGCCCGTGGCGCATCTTAGGGCTCAGTAACCCTCAGGGGGGAGTGTGGTCCATAGAAGCAAGGGAAGCATTGCTCCCCTCAAAGTAGATACTTAAATTTAATGCATATTAAATTGCATTATTTAAAACCCTGTTTTGTTTCTGGTCCAAAACTAGAACTGGTTTAATTATTATAATTTTTAAATAGCATTCTCACATATGGCAAAATTTATCATGAGCCGTACCTGTACAGACGTCGTTTGACAATGATGTCATGTCCGAGTAAACACGACCACGATCGAACATGTCATGGATATAAATAATATGATTTGTAATGATTTAGTTAAATATACAGAGTCAGCATGTAGTGGTGACTAAAATAGATACAAAAAGACTATTGATGAAACTTTAAAGACATTATTTTTAACATTCAAATACGGCATTTGTTTGTTTAAATTCGGCTGCGTCCCTATTATTTTAAACAAAATTTAATTTGAAATTAAACCCGTTTATTTGCTATTGTTCTGGATAAAAGAACCGATGTGGCTAATTTAATTACTACAAATAGGTGAGTTTCTAAGAATTGTTTCCATTATTTATAATGTCACCGCACGCCACTGGTAACACTACCTAAAAGATTAGCCTCCTCGAATCCAAATATCAAGAGCCGCCACTGTTTGTGCTGGACTCTACAGAAAAATGCAATAAATCTATTGAAAAATTGGCAAGCTATACTTTGATCTAATTATAGTCTTAAAATATTATGTCCTACAAATCGCATCGTTAAGTCTTTGCCATCATGAACATAGAGATATTTTTTTCGTAATAAAATTACTAAATACTGACCCAGATATAAAATTAAAACTGGAGTTACATGCAACTTATATAGAGGCCAGTCACCTCATGAAGATATTTTTAAAATGTTACATATTATATTGATAGGAAAATAAATAATTTAAGCAGTCGATATATAGGTACGCGACGAATACAGCTCCTATTTCGATTGTCGATTTAAACTATTTTTTTAAATATGTATATTACCCTCTCTGATTATATTATTATTCTCTCTTTCTCAAAAAAAAATTATCGGCGTTATGTTGAACACTGTTAGAGTAGTAATTATGCTCGTATAGGTACACGTGTAACGTGTAATTGAACTTAATTATGTTTAGAAGATAGAGGTTAATTATGTGACACTAATGTAATAGTATATACAGCTAAACTCAGGTAGCAGATGTAATATTAATGAATGGAACAGCACTTGGCAAGAGATATATGTGGGTGAAAGTCATGTAGATGGTCGTATGAGTTATTTGATGTGGAGGAGTTTGCTGGCTGCTCCTGACTAATGCCGTAACTGATACATCGTATCTGGTAAATGGATGAAAAAGGAAATATATAAACGCTCATAATATTATATTGGTAGGTATATAGCTACCAACATTTTCTCCAGTCATCTAATTTATATTGTATGTTTTATAATACTAGTAATTTGTCGTGACTAAACTATTACCACTGTTATTACTCAGAAATTTTAAAGATTAACCTAGTATACAGGGTCGGATTAAGACTTATCGGGGCCCTGTGCATATCGCTGGCGGGCCTCTAAAATTTTAGAATGATACATGCCAACATTTGAAAATTTGTCGGCAAATATAGTACCTAGGTTTAAATAAAGTCTTTAGTTTTAAAGCAACTTAAATTTTGATTAACTCACCTGTGCAAATTGGGGCAATAACTAATTTTTGAATTAAAACTCACAGTTGCATTTCAAGACCAAGTGATTTATTATTTTTTTCTATAACGGAACGCATTTGAATCATTAACTCAAATCAAATTAATACTAGTTAACTAGACTAGACTAGAATCTGAATTGTTCTTAATAACGTAAGTAATAGGCACACTCACACTACCCGCTTATATTAGTTTAATATTCATTATTTATCAATATTTAGCGATTGAGAGCAAAACATTGTTTTTGCAGATCTTGCCTATATAGGAAGGAACATTATGGGTTTCTATGAAAACAGCTTGTTTACACATGAAACAAATAACCCCATAAAAGCTCTATACCTAATAGTAACCAAGTAAGAACTTAATAAAATCATGTTATACAAAATATTATTATACTCTGATACTAATAATATTATTATTAATATTAATATAATATAAAATATTAATATTAATATTATACTATAATATTAATATTATAATATAAAATTATTGTTAATTTTAAACAACTACCGAAAAAATTATATGTTTAACATGGCAGAAAACCACTTTTGCTGCATTCGTTGCCTTCGTGTCTAGTATGCAAAATTAGCAGCTGCAGTAAAATTATTACCTTTCTACCTAGTTACAAGTTAAGAGCGTTCTATTATAATACTGCTGACATTTGCATCAAACCAGGTTTGTAATTTTAATTTTGACTACTTATAACCTACAATATTGCTCACGACATAGTAGGGAAAATGAAGTACTCACCAACCCCGCTAGATGTCCAAGGTTTAGCTTAATTCGCCAACAGTGCCGCCATATTGGAATTCAGTAATATTCTAATTTTGAGCTCTATACTTGTCGTGTTGGCCCTATTTTTGGCATGCAGCTTTAGAATTATAGTTTAGCAGCTTTAGAATTATAGTTTACACGGTTCTAAGTTATTGACTTTTATGTAACAATGTTTTTAAAAAATGTTTTTTTGAGCAGATCAAAGTGATCAACTTTGTACTCTACCTCATAAATAATTTTAAATATTTGTTTCAATAAATTTATTGTTATTATTTATGTTTTAGCATTTTTTAGCAAGTTATTGTTTACGCAATTTGTTTTTCAATAGCCCGAATCTTAAACGGTTAATCAAAGTTCCCTTATTTGATATTATATTGAAATTACTAATTTGTACCACTCTCAACATTACATTTCATTAAACAATGAAAAATCGGGACATTTACGGAAAAATCGATCTTCAGAAGATCTTTGTTTTGCTTTCCGCATTTTTGACAATATTTTTCCACAGTAATCTATAATGTTCTTACATTATCTTAAAACGAAAAAAAATCCGACTTGAAATATTTATAAAATTTTGTTATTCCATTTTTTTTTATTAAAAATTACGACTTTTTCCAATTAAATTCTCATAAAATAAAAGCTTAATATTGCCCATAAAAAAATTTACAGCTTATTTGAAACATAAAAATGTATATTTTCACCAAATTGCGTTAAAATCCAATCATTTTTGTGGGAGACAAAAGTAAAAATAAAAAAATTGGTTTTTCAAAAACTTTTTTCGATAGTAGGTATAGTTTTACTGGAAATCGTAGTCACATTTCACCTCTAAAAACGCTAATTTTTCCACCCCTATCCGACTTCTGGATATTTGATGGGGTTCAATCGATTTATTCCAATTTATATACCATAAGTCATTAATTTTCCGACCAGCCATAATATACTGCTTAGAATTTTTTAGATTTTTGGCTTTTGAAACCGCTTCGGCAGTGGACTAGTAAGCAAAAAAAAAGAAAATTTAAAAAAGTTAATTTAAATATAAATTTTAAGTTAAAAACGCAATTTTTTATGTAGGTTTCAGAGAGTTAAGGTCAAGATGAACTGTAAGTCATTGTACTCGTATATATATATTGCTGGACTTTTCGAGAAATATATTTTCAGAGATAGACGTTTCTAAAATTTCTGGCTGCTTGTGGCGTAGATATTTGTCTGCTTTTACTACTAGCTTCAGGTGTTCAAGTTCAAATTAGATTAGGTTACTAGAATGTGACGTTCTGAATAAAAACGCCGCTACCCATAGCAGTCAATGTGGCTTACGATTAAGAACAAGCCCGTGATTTCTAAAAATTTGCAGCACATTGGTCACTGCCTGTAGTATTCAGAATGGGAATACACGAGCGTGGAGAATAACTAATATTATTGCACTGGAAGGACAGGTATATTGAAAATATTATAGGTACCTATGTGTTAAATTTAAATATGTACAAATACATATTAAAAATATTTCGTTATATGTGCTGACCTAACAAGCAGTGTCAAGTTTAGGCGTAAAGATATAGTAGATATTAGATATTGTTACATTGAATTGGGCATTATGTTGTTAGCACTTG
>CAXKVY010004914.1:0-19424 GCA_964058915.1 Tetropium fuscum
GTAAGTCAGAAGTTCCAATGTAGCACACCCTCTAATACAACCATAATTACAATTTATTTGCGCAAGTTGTCGATGCTATCGCAGGTTCCATATGTTAGCTTCAGCCCCCGCTAAGATAGGACTAATAAATCCGTCAGATTCTAACCGGGTACCAGGCGGTATCTCAAACCTCGCCGAGTTGCTGCTAACAAATTGTCCTGATTACTGATATGTCCAGAGGTTAACGAGGAACTAAGCTCATGCTAAGATTGTGTTATGTATAAATTAATCGCACTTGTAATTTTGATGTGGATGTATCATCCGCTAGAATATCGTCTGAGTATTTTCACGATTAGTTATTCTGTGTATCAGTTTAGTGATAAAGTAACTTTGCTGCGTCCACTTTTTTGTTCATGGTATTTTATACAAAAACATTACCTTCATACTTCCGAGCCCCTCTCTATTATGAGTAGATAGGAGAGATCCCACTAGAAATATACGGGGAATCAAGTACAAAACTATACAAATTAGTAAGCCGTTGACGTGTTAGGAGTACTTCTAATCTAGTTCGTAGTTGCTACGTAGCATTCTCAAGTGTAAGACTTGATGGCATAGGATCTTTAAAGTTAGATATGACAATCATGGCTTTGATATATCTATGTATATTTCTCTAACACACCATGACGTTTTTATCATTCCTACTGAATTTTAACGGTTATTAGGACTAGTATGTAGTGAGAAACAATGATCGAGTCAATGTTTTTAAATATGTGTACATATATGGAGATCATATATTGATTAGTTTTAAAAAAGGGACATCTGAAATTCGGCGGCTATACAGTGTACACCTACATTTTTGCAGTTTTACAAATAGAACGAAAACTAATTTATATCATAAAAAAATAACTTGGGAAGTTATATGTTTTTTATATTTCACTTGATTATAATTTACTTGTGTTTAAAATAATTTATTGAGTTAAAATTAAAGGTTGGTAGTGGTACCGAGTCCCGATATTCGTTTTACTTTTTTCCATATCTTACAAACACAAATATAGGATATACTATTAACGTATTTGAAAAGTAACTAAAATTAATTAATCTTGATAGATTATACCTGGAATGTAAATGAAAACTATTCTAAATGGAGCTCGGCGGAGCCTCTCCATTATTTGAAGGCCTAGAAAGTTGAGTCCGAAACCCTGCGGGGAAGGTTGTTCCTGGCAGCATCAGATGCGATATTGCCACATCGTTGGGTTCGAGGTGTCGCTTTTCTCTAAATCTGGAATTTTCATTATATCGTGCACTATCGCTGCCGACGATCTCTTATTTTTATATATTCACTATGGCGGATGCAATATGGTGTGTCTATGTTAAGCTATGTCTAGCGTGTCTATGTTATATTTTTTATTATATCTATAATATTATCAATTTTGTCTATAAAAACAAAGAACTATTTTAAAAATTCATAGTCACACATTCAATACTAGGAATACCGAAAAATTCTGAGGTAGCAGAATTTTTATAAAACCACCACTCTCTTAGAGAAAGGATTTTGTTTTAATTAATTGTCTATAACTTTTTAATCTTCTTTCTACATATTGTGACACTAAATAGGTGTTGCAGGCAATGTCACAGAGGCCGGCTGCTCGTCTTTACGGAAGCGGTCGTGAGTTCGGAATTCGTATTTAAAGTAAACTCCGGACAATTTAATTCTTCTCTGCGCATAAGTAAACCAGCCCAGGCGCCATCCGATTTTAGTGAAATCGGCAAAACCAGATTGATAAATGAATACACAGCTGGCAAGATATCTGGCAGGTGCAAATAAAACACACTGTATCCGAATTCAAGTATAATAATATATAAATGTAAAAATATGTAAATGGGTATAGAGATATATGAATAAAGGTATTTGTAAATATAAATATGTATAAACACAAATAAAGGTAAATGTAACACGGACAAATAATGTGTCACAGCACTGTGTGACACAGCGAAATCACAATTTGAAACAACCAAGACAGTGTGTGAAGACCTGTGGTGACAGATGAGTTTGACACAGTTTTAATATTAACCTACAAATGCCTACAAGTCGCGCTCTTTTGCAATGTACAACAGAGACAAGTTGAAATCTAATATAAATGGTGATCTTACTTGTAATAATGAAACCTACAATACTAATACAGTATACTACCTAGGAAAGTAGGTAGTGATCAGGCCACCGATCAACAAATGACCAAATAAAGAAGCTAAAGGCACACCATCTAAATTGTAGTTTTTACAGGTATAATGCCCTTACGAACAGCTGTCTCTAAGTTTACAAAATCAAAAAATTATGAAATAATCACAAACGCAAAGCTTACGGTAAGAGGTATGACTAAAGTTACAAGGATTTTATCACCACCCATACACTTTGTCCTGGAAGTGTCGTGACCATAACGTGAGACAAAGGTGTCCTCCACAACGCTATCATAAATAAAGAAAGTGGTACTCACAGTTGGGACTAAGTACACAAACCGTCTTTGACCGCTCTCGGATATCACTCTAGAGAATACTGCTAGCGAACCAATGTCCAACTTTGAGGGGCTCCGATACACTCTGTGAAGGGTAAAGGTGGCTTACAGGCTTCTCTGACCCACCGCAGCTCTCTTCAGGTCTAACTAAAGGCTGCGCCTCATGGACCTCAAACTTTATAACAAGCTGCTCGAAATAGCAAAAATAGATGAAACCAGTGGTTGAGTGCACCGTACAATGCTCGCTGCTTTTGTCAAGTGTTACTAGAGTCAATTTTGGCGTGAAGAAAGTAAGGACAAACAGTAAGAGACGAGAGGCCTGAAAATGTTCCGTTTTTCAGTCTCTCACATATGAAATTTATATCAAAACAAAGAGGAGATATTAGTTGTTACATACCTTAGATCTTATTAGGCCTCCTTACACTTTGAGCCAGGATAATGTAGAAAATAGCTGTTAAAATTCACTATTCTGTCATGGCTTCCAATTATACACAAAAAAAGGACTTCTTTTTGCCTCCTTAATAAAACTGATCTGATTAGCCAAATTGAAATAATTAAAATTACTAGATTTGAATTTGAATATAAAATGTTATTTCTTACTTCAAGCAGTTGTTAATAAAGTAAATTCTCAAACAACCCTCTCTCTTATTTATTGTTATAATTTGTGTACTTAGTCTGTCTGTGTGAATAAATACCACTCCTTAAATTAATAGCTGTAAAATATGCTAAAACCAAATACAGTGGCCTTGAGGGTATTTACCGGCGTGACAAAGGCAATTAATATATATAGGTAAGTGCATACAGGGTGCTGAAATTATGACTGTTACAATATATAAAGGAAATTGAGTAATTTTGATAGATTTAAAAATGCAGTGAAAAACTTTTTATTGTTAGCTGAGCCATACAGTAGAAGTGAGGTATCTATCAGTTATTATTTTTATATGGCCTAAAGCTAAAGTGCTACAAGCAATACAAATAAATAAAATTGAAGGCTCTTTTGTTAGTGTAAAAACAACTGCTTTTTAATAAATGCATACGAAAGTATATACGTAACAATTTTTAAATTTTTGTCTGTCGGTCTGTTTGTTCTGGTAATCTCGGAAACGACTGGACCGATTTTGACGGGACTTTCACTGATAGATAGATTATGTTATAAGGAGTAATTTAGGCTACTTTTAGTTTAGAAAAAGAACTGGGGTTCCGCTCAAAAATAAAAATCCATACAAATAAATAAAGTTGAAGGGCCTGTTGGCAATGTCAAAATGTTGGTAATGTTGGCAAACAGCTTTTCACTAAATGCATTTAAAAAAATTATTTTTAAAATTTCGGTCGGTCTGTTTGTTTCGGCTAATGTCAGAAATTACTAGATCGATTTTGGCGGGACTTTCACTGGCAGATAGCTCATGTTATAAGGAGTAACTTAAGGGTTCCGGGCAGAAAAATAAAATCCATGAAATTGTGAACAAGATCCGATTCAAATGGGGAAGTATATATCCAAAAAAAATCTAATACAAACATTAATAAATAATTAATTATAAACATAAATCACCCGAATATTTTTACTTGTTTCGAGTAATAATCTTCGATCTTCGAGTAATAATAAAATAAACTAAAGTAGCAGTCCGCGACTACTGGACTACTTTTGCTTATTTTATTATTACTCGAAGATAAAATATTATTACTCGAAGCAAGTAAAAATACTCGGGAGATTTATGTTTATAACAACATGAGTAACAGCTAGTAGCTAATGTATACCTAATGTTTTTTTGTGTATAATATTTACATACATGGTTCACTTTTATTTGTTAATCTTTGTGTTTTGTCATGTCAGTCTCTAACCTTGTACCTGACGTGTACTATACAATGTATTACTATCACAAATAAATATCTGTTCTATTCTGTTCTATATAATTCTATTCTATTACGTTATATTCTATCGCACTATTTCCGATTCGCTAATACTTTACGCTAATACTTTAATACTTTTAATATAACCACAAAAATGCCATCTAGCTTATTTTGCTAAATAATAGATATACGCTTTTAAAATATAAACAAAAACCTTTCAGGAAAAATGTGTTCGGATTTGAATTACCTCATTCTGTTACAGTATTTTGTTTCAGCGAAACATTTATTGTGCATTCATTCTACTCCCGAAATAAAATATTTAAACACGGAAATCCATGTTCAGACTACCAGTAAAAAACTTTTATCAGTTATTACCTTTTTGCTATTCATAGGATAATAAATTTTACAGCACGCGTAAAAACGTAATATTCCCATTGCAAATAAGAAATTTTACAAGCGCCTCCCTAGATTTCCGCGATATGTCTTCGAACGCGACGTCCTTTAAAAGAAAGCGCAATTAAAATATTTAAATCACCTCCTGTTCCATCGCCTGGACTTTTAGGACCGTCCAATGTGCAAGGCGTCGTAAACGTTTTATTGCCCTCTATTATCCTCGCAGTGTAAGTAAGGCACGTGGATGGAAGAAATGTGCACGACAATACGTGGCACAAAGTGTCGTAACTGTTACTTAAACTGTTTCGTAGGTTATGTTTTTAATTTATGTACCGTCTGGGGTGCTATTCCAGATTTTATTTTGCTTTAAATGTCACTAGTTGGTAGGGATTCTATTATATTTCTTGGGTTGGAAAAAGTTATGTCTTTTTTACGTCGCACATATAACATAATTCTGACAATGTTGCATCAGAGACGTAAGACATTTACATAATATCATTCAAACTATATTTATCACTTTGTCTGACACAAATTATACGTCAACTATGCGAAGAGAGCACAATTTTGTTGCGAGTTTATAAAATTTGCAAATAACACCCATATAGACCATTTATCAACAGCAAATATCAATATATATATAATTTTAAGTATCGACAACAGCATTCGCATCATAATATTCTATGTTCAGATAATCTCTATATCTTCGTTTCTTATAATATGTCCTATACGTCCTATATAATATGTAATAATTGAAGACATAAGTGGATAAATGTGTCATGTCGCAATTTTAGTGTTTTGAGTAAATTAACAAAACGCGTTTTGTATTGGAACTTATTTTCCTTTTGATTTAAATGAGTAATACCTCATAAAATAGATAATTTTAGGCTATTTTATTAGGCTATATTATATTCTTTTGTTTATTACAATATTTTTTTAAAAATACAAGATTTTATGATACTAGATTTTTGTGTACCTACATAACGCCTTTATCCACTAACTTTAAACTCAATCTGTGATATGTTTACCTCTATAAAGTTAGCACTACCACATGCGAGATGAAAGGTGGCATAATGTGATTAATTTGTCGCTTTTTTGTCGTGATTTTGTCGTACAAAAAAAAATTTGTCGCGATATTTTTTTTTAAAACCAATGGTAGTGCTAACTTGATATTAAGTTAGCACTACCACCTCTGGAAAACGGTCTTCCAATGATCGGACAAATGTCGCATCTGGTGCATAATATGTCGCCTTTTTGTCGTGATTTTGTCGGGCAAAAAAAAATCTTGTCGCAAATTGTTTTTTCTTTAAATCGATGATAGTGCTAATTTGGTATCAAGTTAGCACTACCAACCATGTTTTGATATTCTGATAAAAGTCTCGTCTCGCGCATAATTTGTCGTGATTTTGTCGTGCAAAAAAAAATTTTCAAAAAAAAAGAGTCAAGTTTATGGTAAGCAATCACGACAAACAAGCGACAAATAATGCGCGTTACGAGATTTTCTTCTGAACATTAGAAGACACTTATCAATGTGTGATAGTGCTAACTTGATATCAAGTTAGCGCTACCAGTGATTTTTTTTAAAATTTCGCGACAATTTTTTTTTCGCACGACAAAATCACGATAAAAAAGCGACAAATTATGCACGAGACGGGACTATCTTCCGAATATAGCAAGATGGATGGAAGCGCAACTTGATAACAACTCAGCACTACTATTTAAATAAAAAAATTTCGTGACAAATTATATTTTCGCACATAAATCACGACGAAAAATCGACAAATTATGCAGCAGATGCAACATTTGTCCGAGCATTGGAAGACCGTTAGCAACAGCTGGTACTGATAACTTGATATTAAGTAAGCATTACCATTAGGTTTATAAAAAAAAATTCGCGACGTTTTTTTTGCACGACGAAATCACGACAAAAAAACGACAAGCTATGCGCGAGACGAGACTTCTGTTCGAATATAGCAAGATTAATGGAAGTGCAACTTGATATCAAGTTAGCACTACCATTGAGTTTATAAAAAAAAATTTCGCGACATATTTAATTTTTACACCACAAAATCACGACATAAACACGACAAATTATGCGCGAGACGAGATTTTTATCAGAATATAAGATTGTTTTTATCAGATAAGATTGTAAGAATATTATCAGATGGTTGGTAGTGCAACTTGATATCACTATCATCGATTTATGGAAAAATAATTTCGCGACAAAATTTTTCTTTGCACGACAAAATCACGACAAAAAAGCGACAAATTATGCACCAGATGCGATATTTGTCCGATCATTAGAAGACATCGATCATTGTTTTCCAGAGGTGGTAGTGCTAAATTGATATCAAGTTAGCACACTCATCGATTTATGGAAAAATAATTTCGCGACAAAAATATTTTTTGCACGACAAAATCAAGACAAAAAAGCGACAAATTATGCACCAGATGCGACATTTGTTCGATCATAGGAAGACCGTTTTCCAGAGGTGGTAGTGATAACTTAATATCAAGTTAGCACTACCATTGGTTTAAAAAAAATATAATTTCTCGACAAATTTTTTTTTGCACGACAAAATCACGACAAAAAAGCGACAAATTAATCACATTATGCCACCTTTCATCTCGCATGTGGTAGTGCTAACTTTATAGAGGTGATATGTTTCGTCATGGATAAAGAAGTCATGTAGCTTTTAACTCAAATTTATCAATACATCAATGCATATAAATAAAATTGAAGTGTCTGTAATGACAAAATAACGGCATTTTACTAAATGCATATGATAGTATGTACGGTACTTACAACAAAAACCAATTTTAAATTTTTTTGTCTGCCTGTCTGTCTGTTTGTTCCGGCTAATCTCCGAAACAGCTAAACCGATTTTGTCGCAACTTTCACTGGTAGATAACTGATGCTATAAGGAGTAACTTAAGCTACTTTTATTTCAGAAAAAGAATTAGGGTCCTGCGCAAGAAAATAAAATCCATGAAGTTGTGAACAAAATCCGATCTCAAAAACGATTTTCCGATTTTGACAGGACTTTCACTGGCAGATTAGGTGATGTTATAAGAAGTAAATTTTGCTACTTTTATTTTAAAATTTTTGTCTGTCTATCTATCTGTCTGTTTGTTCCGGCTAAAATCTCCGAAGCGGCTGGACCGATTTTGACGAAACTTTCACTGGATGATGTTTCACTGGCTGATGTTAGACTTAAGGCTACTTTCATTTTATAAAAAGAATTAGGGTTCCAAGCAAAAAAATTTAATTCCATGAAATTGCGAACAAAATATATACAATTAAATAAAAATTAAGTGTCTGTTTGTAATGTCAAAATAATAAAGGCATATATGGTACTCTTAAAACAAAAAATTAATTTTTAAAATTTTTGTCTGTCTGTTTGTTCCGGCTAATCTCCGAAATGGCTGAACCGATTTTGACGGGACTTTCACAGGCAGATAGCTGATGTTTTAACTTAGGCTACTTTTATTTTAGAAAAAGAATTAAGGTTCGCGCAAAATCAAATCTATGAAACAATTTCAGGATCCCCTTTGAGTAATTTGTAAAATCGTAACAATCAGCTGTAGCTATTTCATTACTGCCTCTATTGGCATTATCATCAGTCCAGTTAGATCCATTGCCACATAACATGTTTTCCTGTGAAGTCAACATTGGACATCTGTGTATCTACTTTTTGGGAATGAAAAGCAAATATAAATATGTAAAAAAAATGTAAATATGTAAAAAAAATGTAAATATGTAAAAAAAAAATAAAAAATGTTACATAACACCTTTATGAACTAAAATTTTTCATTGTATGTGTGACATGGCGCCATTATCATCAAAAAACGTCTTTGAGACGTTTACAAATATAGGATTTACCATTACTGGTAGGTTAGATCTATACCAGGGAAGTTTAAAAATTGCAAAAATTCTGTTTTTTTAAATGTGACATGATACCTTTATCCACTTATGTCTTCAATTATAATATGTCCTATACGTGTTCTATACGTGTCTTATAAGTTTTTATAAGTTACCGGATATATTTTTTTTAAATTTAAAAAATACTGTAACCACTGGGGCTTTTACCAGATTGACCGATGTTAAAATGAAAGGGAGCGTCGGGGTTTGCAAAAATATGTATACATACATAAATATATATACACACATGATCTCATTGTCCTGGGTTCGTCGCGTATGCTTTAAAGTTAGAAGGGGAAATCTTAATATTGAAACATGGAGATTTAGCTTACCTCATATGCTCTCATGATGTCGGTGTTAATCCTGTATGGCTAAAACCTCACATCATCACCAAGATTCACGAACTAACTTTGTCGGATAATATTGAATTTCGTTGGTCAAGAGATTAATTCAAATAACTTCAAACCAAGATATATATTTAATATTTAACAGAATAAATTACGTTGACAATAAAACATTTACACTAAACAAACTATAAATTTGGACACAACCAGATGCGTCGCGCAAATAATGAATCTATTCATATGAAAACAAAGCTAACCGCTAGGGTTAAGTAGACCTGATTCTAATAGAACAATTTTGAGTGCCTTTCCGCTTATTAAACTATTTGACTTTAAACCCGAATTTACTGTATGAAAACCTGCCGGAAACTGCATAATTTTGGCTAAGAATGTTGCTCCAGTCCTCGCTGGGCGGGACCAAAGTCGATCTTTCATCCCCTTTAAGTAATACCACTTACTGGGGGTGAAATCTCCACCAATCCTACGGGACCTACTTTACCCCTTACATGATCTCAGGAAACTATTCCCGTACTCTAACGACATCTGGTTGCAAAATAGAAACTAAACATTTTACATGACATTTCTGAGATTACTCTTTCTGCATCAATTAGTTAGCTGTTTGGCCATTTTTCCCATACCCGAAAACCATAAATTAAGTGACGCTTCTAACGGACAACTATTATTTATGGTCGAATCTTTTCGTGACGTTTTTATGGATCCTGTTAATTTTACAATTGATTTGAGATATTTTACTTTTTGGTAGTTACACATCTGTTTGCGATTACGAAGTTATGCATTTACGAAGCTATGAAATTTTGCTAAGACCGTACTTAAAGAAAACACACTATACAAGATGAATTACTCATTTAATGTGAACCTTCTTAGAATTCTCTAAATAATAAACAAAGGACTTCTTGGGTTGCTATTCCCTTTCCGAACAGAATTATGACCTGCACTTTACCATTTTGTTACAATACGAAATAAAAAATTCGACATAATTTAGCGACGCTCATATGAATGAGATTCATATCGTATTCCCATTGTATCCATTGAGGTTATTCGGCAAAAGTACCGGAAAAAATATGGACTAAAATTATTTCAGCGGTAGATTAATTAATCTTTATGAACAATTAGGGAAAAAAACAGTCATTTACTACGTATTTTCGATGCAATAGACGAAAATCGGAAGAAAAATAGCGAATTTTACAACAAGCAGACTCACTTGGCCCTGACAACAAGCAGACTTATAGCAAACTCAACTTGGCCCTGAAATGCGAAGATAAAGAGAGAGCAGATAGAGATGAGAGCAGGTATAGAAGAACACAACCTCAAGGTCACGACTAAGATTAATTTGGTCAAGCATACATGGAACATACATATATGTAAGCAGCATGTATTCTCGAGCGACGTGCTTAAATCTTGTTTATATTAAATTTGTTTATATTCAATTATCGTAAAGTAAATAATTTTCATGCGATCGTAAATAATATTAATCAATAATATTAATATTATGCAATAATATTAATTAATTAATATCAATCTTTTCAATTTGTGTAGGACCTACATTTAGAGCAGCTACCCATGTAAAATAGAGAATGAAGTAACATCGATTGATTAACCCATGCGTTGAAGGTTCGGAGTATAAAAAATTACTCGTCAAGGACACATTTGGCGTTTACATCGCGTAAAACTGTCCGCTTACGTTTGTCGCATTGTATTTTTTCCGTAAGAACCGAATTCAGTGGAAGACAGTCTTGACATCGTATTGACTCAAACCTGATTAATTTTCTATCTCAATTTTTAACAGTGGAAGAGGTTTTAGACAAAATTTATTTTTAAATTTAATATTTTATTGTCTGCCAGAGTCAAAACGAGCCATGTATCCCCTCTACGCTGATCCCGCCATCCCTGATGAAACTCTTTAAGTTTAAAACGGAACAAAGTATACAAATTATCAGTACATCTCGCCCTAAGTTTAAATAAAATGAAAACGTAGATCCTTGATAAGCATTTTAAACTTATTTGATTTCTGAAAAAATGCCTGTGTGATACTTGACGAGTTTAATTTACAAATTTCTTTAGTTTTACTAAGGACAGTTACATTAAACTTTATTTGATAGGCTTAACTAAGTTTTTCAATTCAATCCATAAATATCCAATCACCAATTTAAAACCCGCAGATTCGCAGATCAAACCCGGGTAATATCCGGTAGACATTAAAAAGTTTCATTTCAACTTAAAAATAACAAATTCAGCGCTTAAAAGCAATTTTGCATGAGCTCCTTGATGCTGGTTAGAGCTAGCTGGATGTCGATGACAGATACAGTTCCTCAACTAATTAGACACTTCGTCCGTTAGATAGTCCTCGTCTTGGGATTTGCGGCATTGTTTTGTTGCTATCGGTTTCGAAACTTTGCCCTGAAATCTTACAAAGTATGAGCGATATTAGATAAGGCTGGAATCTGTTAGATCTTAGATCTTCTCCAGAGCTTAGCTTTGATGTTTTCCATGCTCCAGCGAGAACTTTGATAGTAATTTTTCTTGGATATGTTCGGCAGAAATTTCGTTTATCGAACAATGTTTTATGTTATTATAACAGTTTATATCAACACTTTCTATAACGCTATATAATAAATGGAGCAAACAACTTACCTCGAGGGAAGTTCATTTCATATTATATAAACGCATTTTTTTCAAATACTTGAACACCCTGTAGTAACTACCCTGTGTTCTACGTGTTTATTTATGACGTCACAAGGTTTTAAATAATGACCGATGTTTTTATGGCACTCTTATCGACTGTCGCTGTGTTGCCCTACTCAGAATACCATTTGTGTATCTCTGTATACGAAATATACAAAAACAAAAAAAGTCAACATAGGTGAATACAAAAATAGATAATAATAATAATGATATTAATAATCTTACGATTAGATTAACACTAGACTAGACTAGACTGTCTATCAGCTAACATAATGCTTTTAACAGTTTTTTTGACAGATTATACAGATGAAAAGGATTTGACATCATTAGGTACTAAATTAAAAATCTTACTACCAGTAAGATATTGAAGAAGCCATAACGTGTTGAGCGTCCATTTATATCAGAATGTTTTACTAGCTTGGAGACTAAACATTAAGGTTTATTGTTTCTAAAAATCGTAAATACCATTCAAGATAAGTGCAATTTAAATCTTTCGCTCAGGTTTAACCACTTGGAATTTCAGTCTTCCAACTTTGAAGACTTGGAAGACTCGGTGAGATATGATCAAATTTCTGCAAATTATAACTGTACCTCAAACATGTATTTTGAATCTTCTGCAGGCTCTCTTTGTCTTTACACAGTAAGGCAGGTCAATATACAAGATCACAGTATGATAAAGTGGATAATATTTGGAGTCACACAGTTTTAGCTTAACCTCGGTACTAAGGTAGTCTATGTGCATGTATAACACCTTAAGTTTGGCAAACGATTTTTGTATAAGATGACTCACATGTTCAGAAAATCGAAGAGCGCCAGTTGTCCAGCCATAAACCCAAATTCTTACATTTTCCACTGGGAACGATACGATGGCCATTTAACATAATATTGAAGTTCGGGTTGTTAATAACAAGATCTTTCTTGCTTCCGAAAACTAACAATTCAGTTTTAGGCTCATTTAACACAAGTTTGTGAGCTGAAGATACTTCAGAAATAGTGTCTTAATCAGTATTAATTTTTGTCACAGCGAAGTGTAAGGTTTCAAAACTAAAGGGAAAATATACCTGAGTATCATCAGCGTATTGATGCGACTGACAAATATTTAAGGTACAATACTTAAAAATCTACCGCGTAGGTAAATGCAAAATAGTAGAGGTCTTAAAATACTACCCTGAGGAACCCCCTTAGTTATACAAATAAATTGCCTAATTTCAATTTGTATCACATTGCAAATCCATTACGTATACATTCTGCTACATGAATTTCCACAGTACTGTTTTGGCAGAAAAAGTTGGAGACAAAAACTCCCCTTCCGTATGACTGACTACACTGTTAAATTACTTTAATGGCTAATATAGTGTTTCGAGTACGACTGCACTAACACTCGTAATTTTCTTGCAGTCAAATATAATTCCATGTATCACTATATAACAGTGAGTAAAGGTCTGGGTAATAACATATATGAGTAAAAACTCTTCAACATATGTATTTTAATGATCAAATCCAAAATACATTTAATAAAATAATCTTTCAGTGAACTTCTATGTTTATTTTCTGCGACGAAAATTGGTGACTGGTGATAATAATACCGAAGCTTTGAGTTCCATTAAAATAATAATTGTCCACACGTGCAATGTGACAGTGAACAATTTTGTTAATTTGTGTAGATTTAGAATTGTGTGTTTTGCTCTCCATGTTTAGAAAAATTCACTATGGTGGTATAAACTTTTTGAAATTGTACTCATTGTATCTTACTTATTTTCTTGTTGTATTCTTAAATTTACTTCGTGCTTGTCACCCGATTAAAAATCAAGGTACAAAAATAGCAAGGAAAGGTTTATAACAGCGTGTTAGGATATATTTTTACAAAAAATATTGTAAGTATTTAATGTTTACAATATTGCAACAACTAAATCAAAACTCCAAAACCATCCGAAATAAAATTTCATTGCGAAATAGACAACAAGAACGTACTTGAAACTATTGCTTTTATATATAAAGACACAGCAAACACCTTGTAACAACATCCACTTCAATTTGCTGCGACAAACTTTATTCTAGCCGTATGAAACCCATCGAATGTGACAGTAAGCAACGAAATATTATTTAAGCCATATATTTCACAAAACCCTACCGATTTGCCATACTGCATTCGTATCCTCGACTTTAATATAGTTCCACTTTTATTACTAGCATATTTCCTGTTTCAATTTTACAGTTATAGATATCGACCGAGGACTTTATTTCTCCATTTTATTACATTGTGTTCCATATATTATCGTACGGAATCTCTACAGCTTTTGGCATGTGTGATTGAAAAAGCCTGAGAATCATTCGAGGGTTTATTTTTTAAAACCGCACTTTTATTTTTAAATCACGAATAGATATATACGAATGTAAGTGGCAGCAGATGACATTCAGAAAAAAACCCGTAATTGTAAAGCTTAACTCAGTATGTTGTATTGTATTATATTATTACATTAGGTTGGATATACTTAATGAATACCAGAGTTTTTTCAAAATATCGCTTCCCAATGAACGGCTTCTAATATGACCAAATTCGAATATATATAGTAGTAATTTTCTAGTAAGTGTCTCTCTAGTAAGTCTTTTCGAAGCATCATAAATCAAGTGTAAAAAAAAATAAATAAAAAATTGTAATTGCCTTTTTCAAAAGAGTATTTTATTTTTGACATAGGCAAAAATATCATTTTTGCCTATGTCAAATATGTCATAAATGAAACAAAATTTCGGCCTTTTGAAAAAGGATCCGAAACATTAAGTAATATAATTAGTCGTTTTATTGGAAATTAGAAGATAAATATATATATATAAGATAAATATATATAAATATATATATATATATATATATATATATATATATATATATATATATATATATATATATATATATATATATATATATATATATATATATATATATATATATATATGTATATATATATATATATATATATATATATATATATATATATATATATATATATATATATATATATATATATATATATATATATATATATATATATATATATATATATATATATATATATGTATATATATATATATGTATATATATATATATATATATATATATATATATATATATATATATATATATATATATATATATATATATATATATATATATATATATATATATATATATATATATATATATATATGTATATATATATATATATATATATATATATATATATATATATATATATATATATATATATATATATATATATATATATATGTATATATATATATATATCTATATATATATATATATATATATATATATATATATATATATATATATATATATATATATATATATATATATATATATATATCTATATATATATATATATATATGTATATATATATATATATATATATATATATATATATATATATATATATATATATATATATATATATATATATATATATATATATATCTATATATATATATATATATGTATATATATATATATATATATATATATATATGTATATATATATATATATATATATATATATATATATATATATATATATATATATATATATATATATACATCTTTTTCATTTTCAAATAGAATATACTAAGCAATTTTTAGCTGATTACTTACCCCATATTCTCTAACACAATAAATTTTCATAGTCCCTTCCAATTTTAGGACATGCAAATTTAGAAAAACCAATTTCCTATACCAATTTTAAGTACGCTTTTACGAACTAGGTAGGACAATAACTTCATATATGTAAAACTGAGAGAAAGCAGCCTTCCGAGTCCTGAAACGCTATAAAACTACCCCAAACGGGCGGGGAATCAATGCATAAACTATGGGAAACACATGCAGCAATATTGCTTCCGAATGTGCTCTGCTTATTGTTAAGTTACGCCCCTTACATGTAAGCGGTTGGAAGAATAGATCATCAATAATTCATTTTTATTTATTGCCCATTTGATTTAGCCGTAGTTTAGTTCTCAAACACCTGGGCGCATTTGAAAATTAGATTTACTGCCGTCGTGAAATGCCTTATGAAAGCATGTAAAATAATTCATGTAAAATAATGTTAAAGGATCATATTTACCTATTGATATCTGGAAATTCATTTCTTTCATTGCACCCACTGAGTGTGAATAATATGTTACAAACAATAATAACTTACTAGGCACCTCTAAATTTAGAAATATAATAAAACTTATAGTACTAAAGCAATCTCACATGCTTAAGCTGCATTTGTACGACTATGGAATAATGTCTTATTTATACAGGTTGCCCCAAAAGTCAACGTCATCCATTATTGGGCTGCTAGGCCAGCTCATGTCTGACCAGAGTATCAAAATATAACCTTAGTTAAAAGAAATATTATTAAGATATTGGCTCATTCATCAGTTTGGTGAAAATTCACAGCTTAGATTTTGGAGTGTCAGAACGAAGTTCCCTATTTAAGTTTTATCTGTCCATAAAATTTTAATCATTTTCAATGATTTGTAAAATCATTTTCAATGATTTGTAAGACTCCTTCATCGCAATCCATACGTGATCTTCCTGTACCAGCTCGATTCTGAAGCATTCTACCTTCCGAATGTGCTCGTTGAATATTTATGAACATGCGATGACCAGGATGTCTCAAAACACGAGGGTATCTATCGTGATACAGGTTGTCACAATCCTAATAAATGTAATGCATGATAGCGTATTTCTAGCAAGTATACTGGTACTAGTCCAGTCCCATTATTATCTCCAATGGAGTCAAAAGAAGTATAGAATGAGTCAAAAAAATAAATAAACTCCCTTATAAACTATCTTTTATTAAAATAATTTCACGAGCTCCTTCTGTAGTAAAATAGCAAAATATTTTTTCTTAAGCAAAACGGGTAAAATTATAATATTTTAAGTTCACTCATCTAATCACTTCACTAAATCTCACTCATGAATCGGACAAATTATTTTTTTTGCAACGGTATGGCACTATTAATTTTATTTTCGACTATGATCAATGGAAGGGCTCTTCAGGGGTGGTTACAAAAATTAGAATCTTAATATATGGAATTTTGTAACTGTGGCAAATTCAGAAAAGAGATTATATCAAAATCTAATACGACGACGTTAACTTCTGGGATACCATGTAACGATCAAATATTTTTTACTGTTAACTTCTGGGACACCATGTAAATATGAAATATTTTTTACTGTCATGTTTTGTAATTCTGCTGACTCATGAGCTGCTTGCTGTCTTATCAGCTCTCCAAGGGATTACGTTGACACCCTGTATAGACAGCAATTAAATATTATTTTAACTCAATTGATTTGAGCTAATTTTCTGCGTTCTTTTACAGTGACGAAGTTGATATAAGTACCTGCATATCCGTTATATATTATTATAATCTAATGTGTATTATGCGATTAACACTTTTTTGATAACCTAACCTGGTTATGATAACCTTAACCTGGCCCCAATTTCTTTAAATTATCCCAATGCACCAATCCAAGTTCTGAGGTATAAAATCCAATCAAGTTTTGAGGTAATACCGCCGCCGTGAAAATGTAAGCACAGCGGATGAAAAATCTGTAAACCGTTTAGGTCACAACTTTTTGCCTGTAATGAATATCTTATCTCAAGTTTAAATGGGCTACAGAGCGGGTAGGTCTAGCAGCTTTGATTAAACTTCTTCGTTTTTCTTACTTAACTATTCAGTCAGTTAATTTAGGTAGCACGTAGCGGGTTGCCATTTGGAAAAGTTACAGTATAACAAGTTATGAAAGACTAGACGGAACTTAAACCACACGAGTTCTGCAGTTCTCGGCGGCATATTCAACTTACAGATTCCTAATCTGCTTTAGGCGTTTCCCCGATGCTTTATTTTATTCACGCTCTTTTACTACAGCTCTAAATCTAATCCAATTCGCATTCAAACTACAGCTAAAATTGTCCCACGCCGCAATTTCGCTCTTGAACGCTAAACTTAGACCCACTTGTCAGAATACAGGGCGTCCCAAACTCGGCCTATATCTTTCATAAAGAAACACAATCATGCATATGTAGGTTGCTCATTTTATTTATTAAAGTCTTCGGGTACAGCGAGCTTAATGTTTTTTAATTTTTATTTTATTTTATTTCATACACTACTTAACAGGATATAAATTCAATAATAACAATAATATCTTGACTCCTTATTCTAGCCGCAACGGTTAGCTCAGAAGACAGAAACTTGTGCGGGAGAGGGGCGGCATATTATTACATCGCGTGGCGCATGTGCATGTGCGACCAGGATTGACATGGATTGGTAAAATCTAACCACACTTAAAGAAAACATATGCAAAAAGTAAAACTAAACAGGTTAAAATAATATTAAGGACATATATCAGAAGGTACAAGTTAAGGAGTTAAAAATTTATCAAACAGAAGATTAATAATTTACGTTAAACATAGAAGTATACGTTAAACTTGCTGCAGTTAAATATTTATGTCAATATTATTACTTAATCTGTTGCAGTTTCTGATGTATTATTTTATACACCACAATATTTTACTGATTGCTGACTGCAGAGCCAAGTCATGGTGCAATCGTGTAGCAATCGTGAAATCTATATATACTACTCTTGTGAATTGTTATCAAAAGCATCAGTAACCTATTGCCTAATGCAACATAAATTTCTCTTGTTTTAAAATGTCTGCGAGGTGATTTGCTATTAGCGATATGTTGAGGGAAGATGAAAGTAAGAGGCCCAGCGAAAACGATAACATAATCACGTAAGAGAAACGATGAAATCTTATGAAAACCCACAGTTACTTTAGTTTCTTTTATGTTGCTATGGGGCACTGGTAACATCGAGTTTAGAAAATTCATTAAAATGAAGAACGTCGTGGTGTAACATCTATCAGCAGGTGGGCTATCCCAATCCGGAATAAGGCTCTTGAAAAATATTAAGCAAATGCACCAATAACACTACTAGGAATAGGCAGTTCAGTATCATTGAATAACGTTATTGATAATATATCAATTTTATTAAAAAAATGGGAATACAAAAATAAATTCATCCCTTCCACAAACTAAAATCTGGGTAACACTTTTAACGAAGAAGATTATGGTTAAGAAGTAACCTATTTTAATAAGAGTTATGTATGCCAGAAGAGTTAAAATGCAGAGTATGTGTAACATAAAACTGACATCTTAAATAATGACAAATTAAAGTATGGAAAATGATTTTTAAATGATTTATGGCACTTAAATACTAAATACTCAAGCTATAAGCTTCAATTCTTGTAGAAATTGAATAGATGAAATGGCCACTTAACTACCAGATCTAGCATATGAAAACTGTATTCAATCGTTCGTCTGTAGTACGTCAAATGTATAATAATCTCGAAGATGAAAGGAGAATATTAGAGAACGCTAATAATGACACGCAGCGAAAATATATAGGTGGTGACTTCATATGAATAATTTAAAAAAGGGAATGGCTATGTCAATTACATGCATGCCCTACATCAATCATTGGCTACATATGCTATTGATCATTTAACAGAGTTTTACCTCACTGCATACGTCGCATCATATTTTATATTTCATATTTATAATGGAACCAAATAAAGTTTACTATTTGCAACAAAGTATTCCTCAAAATCTGACAAACAGATATGTAGTGTTAACGATTTGAGACACTGGGTAAATGTAAACTTTAT